>JAJMKQ010000382.1:0-11847 GCA_030569395.1 Petasospora rhodanensis
CCTGTGGTTGAGGAGGCTACAGCTCCAATCACGGATAAGTCCTTAGCTCCAGTTGACACAGAGACCTTGTTTGGTGCTCCGGTCAGCTCTGAAGCTATGCCATGGGAAGCTGATACATCAAAGGCAGCTGAGCCACTTCCGTGGGAAGAACCAGCTTCTGACACACAGCACGCTGAACCAAGAGTGGATTCCCCAGAGGAACCAAAGACAAAGGCCATTGCATCCAAACTTGCATCCCTGGACCTTGATGATGAACCATTACTCGAGTCTGGAGAGTTAACTGAGACGGTTGCTCCACAGACGGTCCCAGAGACTGCCCCACAGAGCCAGAGTTCCGATTTGTTTGGATCGGAAGGGGACGACTTTGCTGCCATGATCTCCCAGAGTGCTACACCAGTTGCCGCTAGCTCGGGCTCCAAGCCAGTGTCAAAGGTGGCTTCACCTAAAAAGCTTGCATTCCTCGAGATGGATGATGACTTCCTTGATGATGACTTACTCGAGGATGAGCCACCTGCACCCACACAGAAGGACCAGAAGCCATCAAGCTTTGTTCAAGCTCCATCATCGGGTCCTGCTCAGAGGTACGCTCCAGTTCAGCCAATGGCGCAGGCACAGAGTCGAGTGGTGTCTGCATATCAATCTCAACAACCATCTGCATTCCAACCTCACAACGCATACGCTGCTTCACAAGCTGCCCAGTCTTCTCAGCATCATCTTGACATCAGAAAGTTGAATGAGAACAAGAAGAAATCTGATGCCTACGACTTCCCTTCCGCATACATGCCACAGAAGCCAGTACACAAACCAAACAGAGCTCAGTCTTCGATCCAGATGAACCAACAGTACCAGGCTCATCAACAGGCTCCTTTAGCGGCACCACCTCATGCATCTCATCAGCCACAGAACGCATACGCTCCACAGCCAGGCCAGGCCAGTCCTGCTGCCAGTGTTGCATCTTCTCACTACGCACCATCTGCATCTGGTGCTGCCAGACCAACTCCACCACCGGCATCTCTGAAAAAGAAACAGTCATCGTTCTTTGAAGAGCTTCCATTGCCACCGATCAAGCCGGTCAAGACCAGAGATTCATCATCATCACCATTGGCCTCGCATGCACAGCCATCGTACGGTGCACCACAGCAGTTCGGGGCGGGCCAGGGCAGACCAATGGCTCCACCAAAGGGCATCTCCAGGCCCCCTTCCAGAACTCCTGGTATTGGTCAACGTGCTCCTTCTATTGGAAGTGTTACGTCTCCACCTGTTGTGTCGTCCCCTCTTGCCCAGGTGACTAATCCATACGCTCCTCCAAGTGGTCCATCAGCTACCCAGTTGCCACAGAACTTGTACGCACCATCACAACAACAGGGCCTTCCACCAAGTGTTCCTCCTCAGGGTCCACCTCAGATGCAAGCGTCGCCACAGATGTATGGTGCTCCACAGTTGATGCAGAATCAGACAACAGGACTTGGGCTCCAGCAGCAACCACAGCATCCCGGCTTCGGAATGAGTGCACCAGGCTTTGCGCCGCCGTCGATGCCTTCAGGCTTGTCCTCACAGCAAGGCAACTCACCAAAGCCATCAAAGTACGCTCCAGCCACTGCCGGTACGGGTCCTCCGCAGGGCCACATCAGAAAGACATCCATCTCTTCTGTTGTCCAACAGCCACCGGTCTCTCGTTCTCCACAGCCGCAGTTGTCGCACATGATCAACCCACAGAACCCATACGCTCCAGCAGCTATGTCAGGGCAAGCGCAGCCATTGACCCAGGGGCAGATCCAACCAAGTCCAGGTCTTCCAGTTCAGACTCTCCCGCAAATTCAGACATCCTCTTTGGATGTGAAGTCGCCAAATCCGAACACTCCATCTGTGACTCCAAGTGCTACGAGGTATGCTCCTATCAACCACAGAAGACAGGCCAGTACATCTGCTGCTCAGTACGATCCATTCAGTGCACACAAGCTCCAACAGGCTGCTGATCCAAACCGTTTGGGTGTTGCGGCCGGTGCTAAGGGTTACAGTGTGACGTCTCCAATGGTCTCCCAGACTCCACAGATGCATCCACCTTCTCATCTTGGGCAGACTCAACAGGGCTACCCATACCCACAGGCACAGCCAGGTTTTGGTTTGCAGGTGCCACAGGCGGGTCAGCAGGGCTACGGTGCCCCACAGACCTCTCCACTTTTGCAGAGACAGCCCGTGACCACAGTTCCAGTTGGTGTGGTTGCCCCTCCACAGCAGTCGACGTACGGTGCTCAAGCCCGCAATGCTTCTGTTGCGGCTCCTGTCAACCCGGAACAGTTGATGTCGAGACAGTTCCCGTTGTTCACGTGGGGTAACGGTGCCAAGGTTGCGTACATGATTCCATCCTACCACACTCCACAGTCTGTTCACTTGGTTAAGACAGAGGATGTTCTCCAGGATGCGACGCTGAAGGCTTTCGAGTCTGTCTCCAAGAAAAACATTGCCACTGCTGACAAGTTCCTCGACGCCCAACTGGAGAAGTTGGTTAACTCTCCGCTGAAGGGTGATGAGATCTTGCTCGTCCAGCTCTTGAAGCACAAGTTATCCAAGACCCCAGCGGTTTTCAACATGGGCGGTGCTGTTAACTATGTTGAGAATCACACTCCAGCTTACAACGAGAACGCCATGACTAGATCAAAGGTCCCAATGAACAAGAGACACTTGGTCTCTCTTATCTCTTCTGGCCAGAAGGAGGATGCATTGAGACTTGCCATGAACCATCAGAACTACTCACTGGCTTTGTTAATTTCCAGTGTCATCAGCAAGGAGTCTTGGCTGAATATGGTTGAAAGCTACTTGGCTCATGAGTTCAAGGGCGATCAGGAGAACTTCTTGCCTTTGTTGTTCAGAGTATTGACTGGTGATGGTGACAAAGTGATTGCTCAGCTCTCTGCGGATCCACAGAGAAAGGCGTGGGCCATTTCGAACTGGAGCTCCATTGCGTCTGCTGTTGTCACGAACAATCCACCTTGCTTGACTGAGTTCTTGTTGTCGTTCGGTAAATTCCTCGTGGACAACGATAAGGTCGTTGCAGGTATCATCCTCTTCATCTTGGCTGATGCCCCAGTGTCGTCGTTCCAAGCTCCACACTCTGTGACGTTGACGTTGTACCTCGAGATCTATGGTACGATCCTCCAGGACAAGGGTATTGCAGTTGATCTCTCTGATGTTCTCTTGGACCACGCTTGCTACTTGGCTGACTACAACATGTTGACTGAATCTCAGAAGTACTTGGATTCCGCACAGGCTGCCTTCAAGATCTCAAAGAGGACCGATGCCCGCTTCGCGAGTGTGGCCAAGGCTCTTTCTGACCGACTATCTGGTGCCGGTATTGAAGGTGGTTGGTTTGCCAAGCCAAAGCTGGATAGAGTGTGGGGCACTCTTGACAAGGGTTTGAACAAGCTCATCTCCGGTGACGAGATCAAGCCCGAGGCCAAAGAGGGTGCGCTCTTCAGCAAGTTCAGTCCAAGTGTGTCAAGAAGCTCGTCCTACTTGTCCATGGCCAACGCCGCCAACGCTGCCAACACATCCATGGGTTCCGACTTCCAGGGCTACAGACCTGCTGGTCGTGCTGGTTCGTATGCCGCTCCGGGTGCTTACAGCGGACATGAATCCTCTATGAGATCCTACACTCCTTCTGCTGCCAGAGTTCCAGGACAACCAGGTGCTGTTCCAGGATTCCAGCCTCCATCCATGGCTGCTGCCAAGAACAATTCCGTCAACTCCAGTCCACAAGCTCTAATGGGAGATGGTGTCACTTCGTCTCCACAGGGGAGAGCAAGATACGCTGCTTCTCTTGACTCTATGTCCAGAAGATCTTCGTTCCAGTCTCACACCAGTGGCACAGAGGAGTTTGGTAAGCCACACAATGGTAACCACTACGCCCCACCACAGGCCAGACAATACCAGCCATTCCAGTCTGAGTCATCCAGCACATCAACAGCTGATGAGGTCCAATCTCAACAACCACCACAGCTCCAGTCTGCTCCACCGATGGCTACTTCTTTGTCAAAGGCTGGTCCACCAAAGGTGGGTCTTTCGAAAGCTGGTCCTGCAAAGCCCAGGGCAGCCAGATCAGCCGTTGTGGCCAACAGTGGTAACCTATTGAACGAGCTGTCTCTCCAAGGCAGACCAACGCCACCCTCAGTTACTCCAGTGTCGTCGCAGCCAACCACGCCGGCTCAAAAGCCTGCTGTGCCTGTTGCTTCCCAGTCTTCTGTTACTTCGCCACAGCCACAGCATGCTGACATCGCCCAGAGTGTCGAGACATCAGATAAGGTTACAGCAGGTGTTGTTGATGAGTCCTCCTTCGCCACTGAGTCTACTTTGCGTAACAACCAGTCCACATTGATGAACCAGATGTCGGAGCCATCGATTGCGGAGCCATCTGTTGAAGAGGCCATTGAGGAAGACGGCGTTGCCGCCGAAGAGACTGCTCCACAGATCGAGACTCAAGATGCACATGCTGAAGAGGCCGTTGAACCACAGAACGTTGCTTTGCCAGATGTCTCAAAGCCATTTGTCGCAATTACTCCACACAGATTTGCAGATGAGGCTGACTTCGGTACGGTCTCTCAGACCCAGAGTGACTTTGGCTCGTCAAGTGCTACGCCATACGTTGTTCCAGTCGGTACTCAGGAGCATGATGTCCCTGTTGATCTCCAAGAGCAAGTCCTTCCATCAAGACAGCCATCTGAAGAACCACAGCTTGTGCCTCAGAACCCATATGCTCCACACCCACAACAGAACTCTCCATATGCTCCTTCTCCACAGGGTGCGAAGGCTGGACCAAAGAAGAGTAGCAAGGCTTCAGGAAGATTCACACCAAAGTCATACACACCATCTCAGGTCGACAAGGTTACTTCTCCACCAGCTCCAATTGTGACTGAGGACATTGATTTCTACGCCATCTCCGGATACCAGCCAACACCGCCTCCACCACAGCCAGTTGATGAGGCACAGGAGGAGAAGAAGCAGGAAGAGGAGGTTCCACAACCAAATTCTCATCCAAAGCAGCAGGCCTCGCCAGTGGTGGCCCAGCCAGTTCCAGTTGTTCAACCTGCTGTCTCCCCAGTGAAGTCCTTCCATCCACAATCTTCGTCTGCTTCTCAGTCTCCAGTTAACGCTTATAAGCCACAGCCGCACCAGCAGATGAGTTCTCCTGTGAACCCATACCAGCCACAAGGTCAGTCACGTTCCAGAGCTGCTTCTACCTCGTCCAACAACTATACACCGGCTCCTGGTGGATACACTCCAGTCCAGAGCAACTTTGGGCCATACCAGCCAAGCACTGGTGGTACAGATTCTCGTGTATCCTCATTTGGTGGTCCATCGCATACATTCAGTCCACAGGAGTCCAGATTTGAGCCAATGGGACCATCATCTTCCGGTACGACCGTGGTTCCTCAGGGTGGTTATGTTCCACCATCTGTCAAGAACATCTCTTACGAACCACCAAAGGCGCACACCATCTCCAGCATCCCTGAGACTGATGAAACCTACGATGACTTTGTTGAGGACGAGGACAGTGACGAAGATGAGATCGATACCAAAAAGAATAAGAAGGAGGAGAAGAAGAAAGAGGAGAAGAGCAATGCCCATGACGGTGCCGCTGGCGGTGGTTGGTTCGGTTTCCTTCGTAAGGGTAAACAACAGGAGGGCCCAGTTGTCCATAAGGCCAAACTTGGTGAGGAGAACAGCTTCTATTACGATGAGGAGCTGAAGCGTTGGGTCAGCAAGAACGCCAATCCAGAGGACTTGAAGGCTATGGCAAAGCCAGCTCCACCACCAATTGTGAAAAAGAAGCCATCCAACATCGGCAAGCCACGTTCAGACTCCGCCAACGAAGGTACTGGTTCGGTTCCTCAGGCTGGGCCTGGCGTTGCCGGTCCAAGAGCTGCTGGTCTACCAGGTGCTCCTTCAGGTGGTTCACCAAGCACTGGTCCAAAGAAATCATTGGCTGGAGCGTCAGACTTGGATGCTTTGTTGGGTGTGGGTGGCCCGAGTGCTAGTAGCACCAGAAGAAAGAAGAAGGCTGCTCGAGGGTACGTTGATGTGCTCGGGACGATGAAAGATCAGAAGTGATGCAGATGATTTGACAAAAGTTGTTGTGATTTATGTACTGTTTGTTTGATTTCCTTATATATAAGAGCATGTTTAGTTTATGTACACGGTAGGGGGTCATCATTATTTGTCACCAGAAGTGATTTGGGGTGGAGCTCTGTAGATGTCACCGTTGATACGCATGTCCTCGAAGATCATCTTCTGGTCAATGTCCTCTGGCTTTGGAATTCTGTCAGCAGGAGTAGATTCGAAGACCGTACCAGCGAGCATGACTCTATCAGTGTCAAGGTCGATCAAGAAACCAACATAATCAGTAACAGATCTCTCAGTTTTGGTAACCTTGTCTGTCTTTAGGTTAACGTTGATGAGCTCCTGGACGGTGTTGAACTTGTAGACGGCCTGGGCGTACTCGACAGGCTTACCTGGGAGCATGATAGGTCTGAAAGCAACGAGTGTTGGTTTCTCGTTGAACTTCACGAGTTTCCAGTCCAACTTGACGTTCTTTGGGATGGACGCCACACGGGCCTTCAATGCCTTCTCGACCCATACGGAAACTTCCTTCTCGATTGGCTTGATGTTTCCAGATGCAAATGCCTTGTTGGTAGCGACATAGCTCTCGATAGCTCTGTTTTTCCAAAGCAAGAACTGTGGCTTGACACCTGTCTGCCAACGTAGAAGAGCGACCTGGATGGTGTTCATACCCAATGTATAGAGTCTTCTCAAAAGACAGTTCCAAACGGCTCTTGGATGCTTGAGAGGACTTGGAAGGTTCTTGTATGCAACTGGGACGTATATGTCCCTTGTGAGGCCGATGAAACGTGGGTCAAAAACATTCTGAGAGTCCTGGGATGCCTTCTTCTTGTTCTTGTCAGCGTTGAGTGATTGTGATGTTGATGAAAAATGTCTGACGAGTAGGGACGATGATCCGGCCTGTGTACGCAGGAGAGATGCAGTTCTCGCCGTAGAGGACGAAGCCAGTGAATACAGGAAAGATCTCTGCATTTTGGAAACTTATCGGCAGTGTGAAACCGAAATCAAAACATCAAAGCATAAGATCCTATGTGCGCTCCGAGTCCACCAATTTTTCAGAGCTGGCGCAAACCATTTGCGCAATTACCGCTTTGGGATGGAAGCTTCGCTTTGGAGCGCAAATGGCCGCATGCGGTAACCCATGACGTCTTCCACGCTTCCCCGGTCTGTTCGCGCTAAAAATAGCAACTGCCAGTTTGTTCGCTACCCGTTACCGAGTTTTGGTGGAGAGACATAAACAACGGCGAGGCATTCAAAAGCTGGGAAATCTTCGTGCCAGGACATCATCGATCCACTCACTCCCACCTACACACGCTTTTTCTTCTTTTTGGGCCCGCCATTTGCACATCAGTTTCCATTGTTCACCAGCTGTGTTTTGGTTTCTGTCACATCACAGCCACCTGAAAAAGAACAGACATCCTCTCCCGACTGCCTTCCGTTGAATATCCACGCCAAAGACCAATTGCATATCCGCCAGCCACAATGGGAAGAAGAAAGATCTCGATCCAGCCGATCACAGACGAACGAAACAGGAAGGTCACGTTCGTCAAGAGAAAAGCCGGCCTCTTCAAAAAGGCGCACGAACTCGCCGTCTTGTGTCAGGTGGATCTCGCCGTCATCATCTTGGGGAACAACAACAACAAGTTCTACGAATACAATTCCGTTGAGACTGACTCACTTCTCGCAGCTTACAAGGACAGTCGATACACACATGACGTGAAGACGCCCGCTGACTATGGAGACTATGCTGTCGAGTCCAGGGTCAAGAACTCAATGCTGAGAACCCATCATCGAAACGCATCCTCGGTGAGCTTCTCCGTCGAGGAAGAGGAGGATGAAGAGGAAGAGGATGACGATGATGAAGACGATGATGAAGATGATAAGGATACCACTAAGAAGCCACCAGCGAAGCTCAGAAAAGTGAAAGGCCGCACAGAACCAGCTCCTAAGGCAAAGTCATCACTGTCAACGGCAACGGCGCCACCATCAGTCCCTGCATCGTCTCATCCTCAAATACAATATATGGCCGAGATGCCACCACAGCAACAACAGTATCAACATCCGATGGCTCCTCCGGGTTGGGGCGCTCCCCCACAGCCCACCAACATGGATCCAAACCAACAAATGCATCCACACTACCCACAGTTCCACATGCAGGGTGTTCCTCAGCAGTACCAATTCCCACTAGCAGGAAACTTTGCTTCTCCATATCAGCAACAGGCTCAGCTTCAGCAGCAACAACAGAGAGTACAGAGGCAACAACAGAGAGTACAGAGGCCACACTCCAACCCAGACTTGCCCTCCGTCGGCACTCCACTCGTTCAGAATTCACAATCCTACCAGAACAACTCGCCATTCATGAACTCGAGAGCAAGAACACTGAACAACAACATCAGCAGCAGACCGATTCTACGTGTCGAGATCCCGTCAGATCCAACTAAGCCAGCGCAAGGAACGAAGCCTGGTGATTCTGCATTGACGCTCACAGCATTGGAGACAGCAAAGCAAGAGAATGGTCCACAGGGGACAGATGGCAGCGCCAAGCAGAAGGATTCAGGCGAAAAGACTCCACCAAGCTCGAAGAGTAACGATGAAATCAAGCCGGCTGGCCTGGGAATCCTCTCGAACAACTCAACTCCCGTGTCTGCGACGCTACCGTCTGGATTGTTCAACCTCCCACCGCCACAACCACATCTTCACTACCAACAACACAGCAACATACGATTGATGCCAGGAGAACAAACGCCCCTGACTGGTGGTTTACCGTCTCGATACGTCCCAGATCTGTTCCCATCACCAAGCAACTTCTACTCCAACGAATGGAACATCCCCTTCGGATCAGGCAACACACCATACCCAAGCTCAGCAGTGGCTAACCATTTACTACCGCTACCAGGCGGGAACTCGAGCTCTGCAGGCACATCGAACAACGTTACGACAGGAGGAGGAACGAACAACAACAAAGTGAGGAAGCATACGAACTTGAGCAACGATCCATCTGTTGATTCTCCGCTACAGACCATAAAAGATGGGGCGAACGTGAGTAAGAAGAAGGCGAAGGCTCCCATGGGGTCACGGTTCGAGTCTAAAAAGATCAATTTCAACTCTGCTGTCAAGAAGGAGAAGGATGAGTTTGAGGAGGATGTTAATGTTGATGGGAACTCATCTGATCAGGATAGAGAGGTCGAAGACGCACAGTAATTCTGAGGAAGGTGGAGGAGACAGCAGGAGATGGGGGTTGTGTAATGACAAGTGTATATACCCACCCAAAAATTGTGTTTTTATTCAGTTGCAATAATACCTATCAAGTAAGGGGATGCGGAGTATAAGCGATGATGCGCCGCGGGGAGGAGATGTATCATGAGGGGGCTTAGCCGAGCTTCACGCGTTTTTGTGTCACTCTCAAATGACAGTTTGTCTGCCCTAACCTCCTACACGTGACTAGGGCAACATAATAATGTCCGGGTGTGACAGTCACAAGCGCGAAGATGACGCGAAAACCTTTCGCGACTGCGCTTGTAGACTCAACTTTCGCGGGGCGAAAAATAATCGGTAGGAGGCGCACAGTTGTGCGAAATGGCCGAAAGCGGTGATTAGGCGACCTTCGCGACCCACTCAGACTGGGCGGCCGGTGTGGGTTCGCGGCCGGTGCTCGCGGTTGAAATTTATTTTGTCTTGGAGGACTCTTCAACACAACGTTGAGGGGCAGTTTCGTATCAGCATCAGTCAACGGTAATCATGAAAGTATGTGACAACGCACAGAGACGACGTGGAAGTGATGATGTTCACAGGGATGGCTTTTCAACAGGCACGAAGCGAGCTCGAGTACTCGATGGATCCAGAGCATTTGCAAGATCATGAAAAATTATCAAGGAGGCCTTCCACAAGAGGGCAAAGGGCACAAATAACCGCAAGATTTGGAGGCAAGAAAGTGAACATACAGCAGTATAGAAGAATGGAGCTCATGGGATTCATTTTCAGCTTCATCGCACCTATCCTTTTACCCAAGATCCGATCACAGGCGACAACGAAGAAAATCCTATATACACCAAGACTTTCCCCCCATCAAGGCATCATCACAACCACTACTACCGACTGAAACAGTTTACTAACTCACGCAACAGTTGAACATTGCTTACCCAGCCAACGGGTCCCAAAAGACCTACGACATCGATGACGAGCACCGTCTCCGTGTCTTCTACGAGAAGAGAATCGGCCAGGAGGTTGAGGGTGACTCTGTCGGTGACGAGTTCAAGGGTTACGTCTTCAAGATTACCGGTGGTAACGACAAGCAGGGTTTCCCAATGAAGCAGGGTGTCCTCTTGCCAAACCGTGTCAAGCTCCTCCTCACCAAGGGTGTCTCTTGTTACAGACCAAGAAGAACCGGTGAGAGAAAGAGAAAGTCCGTCAGAGGTGCCATTGTCGGTGCTGACTTGGCTGTCCTTTCCCTTGTCATTGTCAAGCAGGGTGACGCTGAGCTCGAGGGTTTGACCGACACCACCAGAGAGAACAGATTGGGTCCAAAGAGAGCCAACAACATCAGAAAGTTCTTCGGTTTGACCAAGGAGGATGACGTCAGACAGTACGTTGTCAGAAGAGAGATTGTCAAGGGTGAGAAGAAGTACACCAAGGCTCCAAAGATCCAGCGTCTCGTTACCCCACAGGTTCTCCAGAGAAAGAGACACCTCAAGGCTTTGAAGGTCAGAAACGCTCAGGCCCAGAAGGATGCTGCTGCTGAGTACGCTCAGTTGTTGGCCCAGAGATTGCACGAGAGAAAGGCTGAGAAGGCTGAGGTTAAGAAGAGAAGAGCTTCCTCTTTGAAGGCCCAGGCTTAAATTTGACAAAAATGTAAGAATTGCTAGTTGTTGTTTTTGTTTAATTATTCCCATCTCCTCCCCACTCATCACTCCACGGTTTCATATAACTTCTAAAAAAAACTTTGTTAATCTGTATCAGTAAAGCTGTGTAGTCAATTCATAGTTATTTAACGGAGGGTGACGAGCTCCTCAGCAGAAGTTGGATGAATGGCAACGACGCTGTCAAAGTCAGCCTTTGTGGCACCCATCTTGATGGCGACACCAAAGCCTTGCAAGATCTCCGAAGAGGCGTCACCAACCAAGTGCAAACCGACAACCTTCTCCTCTGGACCGGCACAGATGAGCTTGTATGACACTGGAGACTTGTGCTCAAGCATGGCGTAGTACATTGGGGTGAATCTGGACTTGTAAACCTTGATCTTGTCATCGCCGTACTGCTTGCGGGCCTCAACCTCGGTCAAACCAATAGATCCAGCCTCTGGGTGGGAGAACACGACGGATGGGACGTTGGTGTAGTCCTGTTTCTGTGACTTGAACTCCTCTGGGCCAAAGAGTCTGTTGGAGAGCTTTCTGCCAGCGGCGATGGCCACTGGGGTAAGCTCAACTTCACCGGTGACATCACCGAGGGAGTAGATGTTTGGTGTGGTGGTGTTCTGGTACTCGTCCACAACGATCTTGTCGTGCTCATTGACCTGGACACCAGCCTCTTCGAGGCCCAAACCGAGGAAGGAACGTCTACCAACGGTCCAGATCAACTCGTCAACCTCAAGGGTCTTACCGTCATCGAGGGACAACTTCAAGGCACCGGACTCAAGCTTCTCCACGGAAGTGACCTGTGTCTTCTTGTGCACGTTGACGCCCATGTTGACGTAGTGGTCGGTGATTGTGGTCTGGATGGAGTCGTCAAACTTTCTGA
>JAJMKQ010000383.1:0-11756 GCA_030569395.1 Petasospora rhodanensis
CAGTAGGTGGTGTAGCTGGTCACTGTGCCAGCCTCGGTGGTGGTGACGACGGTGACACCGGTTTCAATAGCGGTAGTGGAGCACACGTTGTCAGAGCAGGAGGTGATGGTGACGGTGGTGGTGGACTGCTCGGCGTCGGCGGTGGTCGTGAGTGGGCAGTAGGTGGTGTAGGAGGTGACCTCGCCAGAAGACGTGACGGTAACCACGGTGACACCGGTGGTGACGGCCTCAGTGGTACAGGCAGAGGCATCACAGGAGGTGATGGTGATCACAGTAGTGGAGTCGATCTCAGTGGTGGCGGTGGAGGTGGAAACTGAGGACTCGGAAGAAGTAGAAGAAGCAGCAACAGCGCTAGACTCAGCAGATGAAGCAGACGATGCAGCCAACGATGCAGCCAACGAAGCAGCACCAGACGAAGCAGAAGATACAGCACTCAAGGCAGAAGAAGAGTAGACCGAGGAAACAGATGAAAGGGCAGAGATAGCAGACGAAACAGCACTGGAAGAAGCGGCAATCGAAGACTCAAGTGCTGAAGAAGAGACACCGGAACTGGAAGAGTCGACAGAGGAGCTATCAGCATCCAAAGTGATAGTGCTGTCCAAGGTATAAGTCACCGTTGCTCTCTTGACCAATTTGGCATCAGCAAAGTCCACAGACAACTCTGCGTGGGAGGTGATGGAAGCACCAGAGAACGAAGAGGCACCGAACGTGACGGTCAACACGTCGGAAGAACCAATGGCAAACCCCAAAGAGAGCGTGAAAGTTGTAGAACCGAAAGTCAAGCTGTACTCCGTAGACTCCACAGCCTCGTCGTTGACGTAGACAGATGGCTCGGCGTACTCGAACGAGCCTTCAGACCCAGACTGGTCAACGTCGAGAGACACAGAGGACCATGAACCGAGTGCACCTGGGAGGGAGAGCGTCCACTGTGGGACACCGGACTCGACTGCGCCCTCAAGGACTGGGGTAGCGGTGGCGGAAGACTCAGAAGATGCAGAGGAAGAGACTGATGAGGAAGACCAAGAGCCAGTAGAAGAAGAAGAAGAGACAGAAGATGTGGAGGCGAAAGAGGCAGAGGAAGCAGAGGAGGTGGAAGAAGCCAAAGAAGACACAGATGAAGATTCGGAAGAAGAGCCTGAAGAAGAGACCAAAGAAGACTCAGTAGACGACTCCACAGATGACGAAGAAGCAACGGAGGAAGAAGATAGGTATGACGAGCTCTCGACTTCAGTGGCACTCGAAGACAAGGATGGTGAAGGCATCGAGGATGAGTAGACACTGCTGGATGAATCCATGTCGGCAGAAGATTCCAGCACTGAAGAAGAAGAAGAAGAAGAGGCAACAGATGACCAAGAGGCAGAGGACGACGACGTCTCCAGTGCGTCAGAAGCAGAGGACGACGATGCGGCCTCGGTGTGGTCCGGTCTCAGCTCGATGACCGTGGAAGTTGCAGACTGATCACTTGTCGAGGTGAAACGGCCCCAAAGGCCCATCTGGAAGCAAGGGTAGTCACTGACATCCTCTGCAAAGATGTGCTTGGCTGTTGAACGACAGTTTGAGTGATAGAAGTACTTGGACCCATTGTACGTCAAGAGGAAGCCTTCAGTATAGGAGGTAGCGCCCACAGCGGCGGTGATAAAACTTCCCACCGCTCCCTGGACCAAGTTCACATCCATATCTGTGTCGTTGTACAGCACCGCGTCACTCATGTACGAGGCAACATAGTTGCTGCTGTTCGTGTCCACGGAGGTAATGAACTGGAAGTCCGTCACGAGGTTCTGATCATCTGTGAAGTTGAAGGCGAAGTAGATCTGGTGGGTCTGACTTCCAGTGTACGATAGCTCGGAGCTGTATCTGACAGAGGTGGACCAGAAGCTGATGTCGATGGGATTGTTGGTGGCAATGGTGTACGTGAAGCTGTTGGAAACTCCCCTGGTGCTGAGGTTGCCGTTCGGTGTGAACTCGTATGTCAAAGAGAGATCGGTGGACACTGTGTGAGTGGTCACTGTTCCAGTGGTGCTGAGCGAAGGGTATGTCGTGGAGGAAGAGGAGGTGGTTGATGTGGACGTGGTGGTAGTGGTGGTGCACCCACCAGTGTACTCACAAGCATCGATGCCGTAGTCTGGGGTGTAAACATCTGTCAAAGTGGTGGAGCATCTCAAAGTACCAGTTGGCTCTGTGGAAAGAGTGGAGCAAGCGGCAAGGGCGTTGGTCAAGTATGGCGAGTAGTACTTCCACAAAGTCCAGCCACAGGTCATACAGGAGTGGTACATGGACAAGAAGTCAGATCCATCGGTACACAAACAGGTGGTGTTGTATGGGCCGAAGTAGGTGGAGGTGGTGTTCTGAGAGCACTGCTCTCCGTACACGATCATCATTCCACACACAATGTGGCAGGACAGGGCAGCACAGTCGTCCGGAGAGGCAGCCAGAGCGTAGGCCTCTGGGTCTGGATGGGCAATGGCGAGGGCTTCAGCGTAGGCGTCGGCGTAGGCCTGGGCAGCAGCAGCAGCCTGTGGATTGGCCTTGGCCCATGGGAGGGACTCTGGGTCAGGAGCAGCACCGGCGGCGGCCTGGACAGAGGTCCATAGCAGCGTGGTAGCGAAGAGCGTGGAGACGTAGCGAGCGAGGAGCATCTTCAACGCGGACTTTGGGAGTGTCTGTTGGAGTTGTTTGGGGGCGGGGCATGAAGGTGGGGCCCAGTCATATTATACGCTCTCTCGTTTTCTCTCCCGTATGTGGGCAGTACGTGCTGCGCACTGGAGACATCGGAGCTCGTCTGTGAGAGAAAGTCATCTTCAACACGACACCCAATAACTGCAGACGCGCGCAGTGGCTCAGCATGGCCGCTTCTTCCCGAGCTGTTGATATCGCAATTGCAGAGGAGCCGGGGAGAGGGGAGGGAGCTGTTGAGAGGATGGGACTGGCATGAGTGTACCATCCATCGGTGTCTCGAGAGGGTGGCCCGAACTCAGACTTTTCAAGGGTCCCACGAAAGCCGTCCAGGGCCCAGCGCCGGGGTGGCTCGGGTCGCCGGGGGTCCTTGTGCGTGCGGGTATTTTAGTTTGCACGCGAACACACCTGTTCGTATCCCGGGGGCTCTTCCGCTTTGGGATCACGAGGCCGCCTCCGCATTGGTTCGTTTCATTCACCCCAGGCGGGCCAGAAAAACACCCACGGCGCCTCCTGCTAATTGTAGGGCTGGAAAGACAAAGAAGGTGATAGAAGACGTTGTGGAAAAACATAGGGCTTTGCTGCTTTGCTTTTCTGGGTCAATAGACTGCAAATGTATTCCGCAGTGCAGGTGAATAAACGTATTTACGTACTAGATAAACGTCAATTACGGGAATCATGTGCTCCAGTTTGCTGGCCCTCTAGGGCACGCGTGGGCTGCAGGGTCCGATAACTTCCGAGTGTCCAGACCAGGTGCCACCCCTCTCCTGCCCCGAGTCGATGCGAGAATTTGCCCATCGGCCCACAGCCGCTGCACGGCCTAGGGTCCAGAGTCTTTGCGAGACAGCAACAGCATCAGCATCAGCAGCAGCACCTAGAACCTACCCCGTGTCTTGGGTTTCATATGGCTCATCTGGAAGGTAGGTTGCTTGTTGTGAATTTCCAGCTAGAAACTAACGTACTATGCAGTACTTCGTCCGGGACATAGATAAAACATCGCAGTCGAGTAGTATCATGGTTCTTGAGCACGGCAGTCTGTCATGCACCATCCTTGTAAATTCCAGCCACTCACGTCTGTGGAAGGGGTGCCCGCCTCGATCACGAGCTCACACACGCAAAGTATGACACCCAGAGATATCTCTCCGAGCTGTGAGTGGACGAATCGGTGAAGTTTGCCCCAAAGGTGGCCTGATAAAGCCCCAAAACACCTTTGGGTGTACATCAGAGAGTTAGCCAGTCACCGTGGTCACCGACTTCGGGGTTGTAGACCACTCTGGTGGTATATAAACCGCGTTGATTCCCGGCACTTCCTCCTCTTCGTAGCGAGTTTGGATCTTCATCGACACTCTCAACACATCATGAAGTTCTCTGCCGCCTCCAAGCTCATCCTCGCACTGATCTCCACAACCACAGTCCTGGCGTCGCCAACTGCAGAATCTCTTCCATGGGCCAAGGCCAACCCACAAGCCTACGCTGCTGCTGTCGCTTTTGCTGAGGCCTACGCTGAAGGTGAGGCTATTGGACACGCCGACCCAAAGGCTTAAGCTCTTGCTGCCTCTCCAGACGACTGTGCCACGACGGAGTGTCACATGTATTGTGGCATGATGATCGTCTACGGCTCGTCGTGCTTGGAGGAGGGGGACGACTACACCGGGAGTTATGGAGGGGAGTGCCTCTGTGGAGATACTGACACTGATTTCCTCCAGTACTACTCCCAGTGCATGGACTGTGGTTGGACCTTGTGGAAGTACTACGGAGGTTACATGTCCAACATGCTTTCCGCATGCCATTCGTACTCGTCTGTCTACTCCACTGAGCCTACAGGCACTTCCAGATGTTCCACCACTTTGAGCTCTTCTTACACCATTGACGAGGACATCAACTACTCCACTTACTTGTCTGCTTGAACTTATATAACTGCTTCGTAATACATTTATACTCTCTATGATTTTGGCTTGTAGATGTCTCTCAAAAGCTCATGAATGGTTGTATTTGTGATGACTACGGTACAAACACCCGGACACCTTACCGGGGTTAAGCGGGTCCCGTATCCCGTATCCCGTAAATGCGCGAAAATTGCCTAAAACAGTCAAAGTAAGAGGTGGTGTCCGGGTGGAGTGTCGACTACCGTCATGGGTGATGGGTCATGGACATTCGCCGTGCTTGACGCGTTTGTAGAGTACAATCAACACCGATTGCTGTTTCGGGTGTTCCCTCAGAAGTTTCAAGTTTCCTCTGGGACGTCTGCAGATAGTTTTACTCATTCTACAGAAGCCACTGTGTCATGAGACTACTCCACTTATATTGCTTTGATCTCAGCTGTCATGCTGGCTCCAGCTCCGACGTCGATCGGTGTCGCCTCCCAGCTCGACCTCGTTATTGTACGAGATAGTGTGTACTACATACGACCCCAGTTGCCAGCGCCTATGGACCCTCGAGACTGCCCGCAAATCCCCGGGGCTCCCAGATCGGGAATTTCAGGCGTCCAAAAGCGGTAATCCCGCATGTCATCAGGGGGTTTTTTTTTGTCGCCGGCCACCCGCAGCAGCAGCCGCTCAGGTACGCCAGGCACCACAAGATGATCATGGGGCTTCTCCAGGGGGCGAAGGGCATCGGAGGAAGGGGTAGCAATCTGAGAGTCACTGGAGCAGTGTGTACTCACCCCGAGTGTCCTAGGGTCCGTCCTCCGGTCCTTCTGCCACCGTCGCAGCAGACTGCTGTTTCCGAATCTGGGTGTCTTTACTCACCGCACATCCCTTGCCAGAGCTGAATCTCGCACCCCTGCGCCGATGTCTCCATCTCGAGGGGGTCTGGGCAGTGGTGTCCTACAAATACTCGAGCAGAGAACCCGCAATCCTGCTCGAGACCCAAACACCTGGGTGCTCAAGGCCAACGAAGATGCTTCTCACTCGCTTCATCTCCACGCTCTTCGCAGCCACGCTGCTGTGGATATCGGTCCACGCCACTGCCAACGCAGATGCCCTCCCATGGGCCCAAGCCAACCCCCAAGCCGCTGCTGCCGCCAACGCCTACGCCGACGCCTATGCTGAGGCTCTTGCTATTGGTCACCCGGACCCAGAGGCCTACGCCCTCGCTGCCTCTGACGATGACTGTGCCGCCATCTCCTGTCACGCCGCTTGTGGTATGCTGATCATCTATGGTCAGGCCTGCTCTGAGAACACCACCTCCACCTACTTCGGTCCATACAACACCACCTGTTTGTGTACTGACGGTTCTGACTTCTTGTCCACATATGATTCGTGTATGACCTGTGGCTGGACGTTGTGGAAGTACTACTCGCCATACTTGACCAACGCTCTCGCTGCCTGTTCTACATTGTCCACTGAGCCAACCGGTACCTTGAGATGCTCTACCACTTTAACGGACTCGTACACTCCCGACTATGACATCCAGGCCTGTGAGTACACTGGTGGTTGCTCCACAACTACCACGTCTTCCTCCTCCACCTCTACTTCCAGCACTTCTACCACTACCTCCGCCACCCTCACCGCCACCGGTACAGTTACCACCCACACCGTGACCACCGACGTGTCTATCACCTACACATTCGACACCACTGGCACGCCAGCCTCCAGTATTGGCAAGTCGTACACATTCTCCTCTTCCGTCGCCTCAGACAACCCAGTCGCCTTCAACTTCTGGTCCCAGACCGTGAAATACGACCCTTCTCTCTCATACACCGGTAAATCCCAGTACCAGACGTACTTCACCTTCAACTTCACCGAGGACCAGGACTTGATCTCGGACATCCAGCTGCTCACTTCCGTCAACTCCTCCGCCGAGGGTTACACCGCATCCTACTTGAACGTTGTCGCTCTCTGGAACAACTCGGACATCTATGTCAACTTGGCCGAAGGTGTCGCTGGATCCTTCATCACAGCTAGCAATTCCCCAGCTTACTACTCCTACGGCTTCTTGATCACATACGATGGCACCAAGTACATCTACCACAGATCGTGCTCTTCATCCAGATGGCTGTTCGACAACGCCGAGGAGATCGCAGAGTACGAGTGTAAGACCCTCGGTAACTGGGGTGGATACGTCGCCGCTGATGAGCAGACACCGATCTCCACTGTCCTGGAACTGAGACCTGGTGGTACTGAGGCCTCGTCATCCTCGTCCGAGGCTGCTTCTTCGTCCTCTTCCGAGGCTTTCACATCGTCCACTGAGGCTTCTTCCTCCGACGTTGAGTCTTCTTCTTCTGGCTCTTCGTCTGCCACCGCCTCTTTGTCAGAGGAGTCTTCTGCTGTCTTCTCATCCTCGGAAGCTGAGTCATCATCCTCTGCTTCTTCCTCCGCTGAGATCTCTTCTTCTGCCTCTATCTCTGCTTCTGCCTCTGCCTCTGCCTCTGTTTCTGCCTCTGCCACACCAGTCCTCGAGGGCGCAGTCGAATCCGGTGTCCCACAGTGGACGCTCTCCCTCCCAGGTGCACTCGGCTCATGGTCCTCTGTGTCTGTCGACGTTGACCAATCCGGGTCTGAGGGCTCGTTCGAGTACTCTGAGCCAGCTGTTTACGTCAACAACGAGGCTGTGGAGTCTACAGAGTACACCGTTGATGCCACTTCCACAACAATCTCCTTGTCCTTCACTTTCACAATCGGTTCTTCTGACGTTGTCTCCATCGTCTTCGGGGCCTCCTCTTACTCTGGTTCCTCCATCACTTCGAACGCCGAGTTGGAGATTGACTTTACCGACGCCAAGCTGGTCAAGAGAGCCACCACCACCTACTCCTTGAGCAGCACTATTGAGCTTGATGCCTCTTCCTCCTTCTCGGCTTCCTCTGAAGTCTCAGTTGTGTCCTCCTCCGTGTCCTCCGCTATCTCCTCCGCCGTATCTTCGATCATCTCCTCCACTGGTTACGCCAATGGCACCACCTCCACCGCTACCACTGAGATCGACTCCACCACAGTGATCACCATCACCTCTTGTGGTGCCTCTGCCTGTACCACCGAGGCCGTCACGACCGGTGTCACCGTGGTTACCGTCACGTCTTCGGGCGAGGTCACCTCCTACACCACCTATTGCCCACTCACCACCACCACCACCACCGCCGACGCCGAGCAGTCCACCACCACTGTGACTATGACCTCATGCTCCGACGACGTGTGCTCCACCACTGCCGTTGAAACCGGCGTCACCGTCGTTACCACCACCGAGGCTGGCACAGTGACCAGCTACACCACCTACTGCCCATTGAGCTCGTCGGAGACCGCCATCACCAGCATGAACTCCGAGGGCGACATGACCAGCCACACCACCGAAGGGGTCACTTCCACTGTCACTGGGTCCACTTCCTCTGCTTCTACTTCCACCGAGGGCGCTGTATCTACGTTCGAGGGCGCTGCTGGTTCTTTGGCTTTGGTCGGGTCCTCCATCATGGCTGTTGTTGTCCCGCTCCTCTTCTTCTGATTTAAAGAGTTATCTAGTCGCTGTTGAGCCGATATGGCTTCCTTTAAACATAGCTCCAAGCCTCTGTGAGATTACTGAACCAAACGTAGCCAGATGATGGTCATGATCATTGTAGCATGAAATGCTAATCACGTGACCATCATTCGCCAAGGAACACCCGGACATCACATATCTACTCGTTACTCGATAGTCCATCTAGTGCCCTCAGTTCGACGATCACACGAGAGATCTGTAACTTCATCTGGGAGTTGACGTGACTCAGACTGAGGACTGAGGATAGCCCCCAGGGCCCCATGAAGCTTCCATGTTTACCTTACGTGGTACTGCACAGCTGTGGCACCGTCTTCCTTACACCCTGGGCGCTTCTACTACAGTACCCAAGGTTCGTTCGCAACGCGGATCAAGAGACACGCTTATACGACACCCACATCCACATCCTGGCCCGAGGTGATTGGAACGAACCAATGCGGAGGCGGCCTCGTGATCCCAAAGCGGAAGAGCCCCCGGGATACGAACAGGTGTATTCGCGTGCAAACTAAAATACCCGCACGCACAAGGACCCCCGGCGACCCGAGCCACCCCGGCGCTGGGCCCTGGACGGCTTTCGTGGGACCCTTGAAAAGGCTGAGTTCGGTTCACCCACTCAAGACACTGATGGATGGTACACTCCTGCCAGTCCCGTCTTCTCACGAGCACCGCCCCCTCTCCCCGGATCCTCTGCAATTGCGATATCAACAGCTCGGGAAGAAGCGGCCATGCTGAGCCACTGCGCGCGTCTGCAGTTATTGGGTGTCGTGTTGAAGATGGCTTTCTCTCACAGACGAGCTCCGATGTCTCCAGTGCGCAGCACGTACTGCCCACATACGGGAGAGAAAACGAGAGAGCGTATAATATGACTGGGCCCCACCTTCATGCCCCGCCCCCAAACAACGACAACAAACACTCCCAAAGTCTGCGCTGAAGATGCTCCTCGCTCGCTTCATCTCCACGCTCTTCGCCACGACGCTGCTATGGACCTCTGTCCGGGCCGCCGCCGGTGCTGCTCCTGACCCAGAGTCCCTCCCATGGGCCAAGGCCAATCCACAGGCTGCTGCTGCTGCCCATGCCTACGCCGACGCCTACGCTGAAGCACTCGCCATTGCCCATCCAGACCCAGAGGCCTACGCCCAGGCTGCCTCTGCCGACGACTGTGCTGCCCTGTCCTGCCACATTGTGTGTGGAATGATGATCGTGTACGGAGAACAGTGCTCTCAGAACACCACCTCCACTTACTTCGGCCCATACAACACCACCTGTTTGTGTACCGATGGATCTGACTTCTTGTCCATGTACCACTCCTGTATGACCTGTGGCTGGACTTTGTGGAAGTACTACTCGCCATACTTGACCAACGCTCTTGCTGCTTGTTCAACACTGTCCACCGAGCCAACCGGTACTCTGAGATGCTCCACCACTTTGACTGATGTTTACACCCCCGACTACGGCATCGATGCTTGTGAGTACACTGGTGGGTGTACCACCACTACCACCACGTCCACATCAACCACCTCCTCTTCCTCCACGACATACCCTTCGCTCAGCACCATAGGAACAGTCACCACTCACACAGTCTCCACGGATCTCTCTCTGACATACGAGTTCACACCGAACGGCAACCTCAGCACCAAGGGGTCTTCCGACAGCTTCACATACACCATTGCCACCAACAACCCCATCGACATCAGCTTCTGGGCAACCCCTGTCAGATACAGTTCTGAATTATCGTACACTGGAAGAATTACCCACCAGATCTACTTTGCCTTCAATTTCACCGATGACCAGAACCTCGTAACCGATTTCCAGTTCATCACGGACATGGACACGAACAGTACCAAGTACAAGGCCTCGTACATGCAGTACGACGTGCTATACAATGACACTGACATGTATGTGAATACCGTCCAGGGTGCGGTGGGAACCTTCATCACCAGTAACACAATTGCCACTGCTTACACAGACGGCTTCCTCTTGACGTACAATGGGTCCAAGTACTTCTATCACGCCAACTGTCTCTCAACGGCCAAGCACGTCTTTGCAGAGGATGTCAGTGACTATCCTTGCATCCAGCTCGGCCTTTGGGGCCAGTTCACCTCGGCAAGTGATCAGTCTGCAACTTCCACGGTCATTCAGCTGAGACCGGACCACACCGAGGCCGCATCATCGTCGTCTGCTTCTGACGCACTGGAGACGTCGTCGTCCTCTGCCTCTTGGTCATCTGTTGCAGCATCCTCCTCCTCTTCCTCTTCTCCTTCAGCACTGGAATCTTCAGCAGACATGGATTCATCCAGCAGTGTCTACTCATCCTCGATTCCTTCATCCTCCTTGTCTTCGAGTGCCCCTGAAGTCGAGAGCTCGTCATACCTATCTTCTTCCTCCGTTGTTTCTTTGTCGTCTGTGGAGTCGTCTACTGAGTCTTCTTTGGCTTCTTCTTCAGGCTCTTCCTCCGAGTCTTCATCTGGGTCTTCTTTGGCTTCTTCCGCCTCCTCTGCCTCCTCTGCCTCTTTCGCTTCCACACCTTCTGTCTCTTCTTCTTCTTCTTCTTCTTCTTCTTCTTCTTCTTCTTCTTCTTCTTCTTCTTCTTCTACTGGCTCTTGGTCTTCGTCATCAGTCTCTTCCTCTGCATCTTCTGAGTCTTCCGCCACCGCTACCCCAGTCCTTGAGGGCACAGTTGAGTCCGGTGTCCCACAGTGGACGCTCTCCCTCCCAGGTGCACTCGGCCCATGGTCCTCTGTGTCTCTCGACGTTGACCAGTCTGGGTCTGAGGGCTCGTTCGAGTACGCCGAGCCATCTGTCTACATCAACGACGAGGCTGTGGAGTCTACGGAGTACAGCTTGACCTTCGGTTCTACAACCTTCACGCTCTCTTTGGAGTTTGCCATTGGCTCTTCTGACGTGTTGACCGTCACGTTCGGTGCCTCTTCGTTCTCTGGTGCTTCCATCACCTCCCACGCAGAGTTGTCTGTGGACTTTGCTGATGTCAAATTGGCCAAGAGAGCAACGGTGACTTACACCTTGGACAGCACTATCACTTTGGATGCTACTAGCTCCTCTGTCGACTCTTCCAGTTCCGGTGTCTCTTCGTCATCACTTGAGTCTTCGACTGTCGCTTCTTCCAGTGCTGTTTCATCTGCTGCCTCTGCTATTTCATCTGTGTCCTTGGTTTCCTCTGATTCTATCGCAAGTGCTTCAACTTCTGCTTCGTCTGGTGCTGCATCGTCGGCTCCATCGTCTGCTGCATCTTCTGTTTCATCTGCTGAGCCTAGCGCTGTTGCTGCTTCTTCTACTTCTTCCGAGTCATCAGTTTCCACCTCCACCGCTACCACTGAGATCGAATCCACTACTGTGATCACCATCACCTCCTGTGATGCCTCTGCCTGTACCACCGAGGCCGTCACCACTGGTGTCACCGTGGTCACCGTCACGTCTTCTGGCGAGGTCACCTCCTACACCACCTACTGCCCACTCACGACCACCGCCGACGCCGAGCAGTCCACCACCACCGTCACCATCACCTCCTGCTCTGACAACGTGTGCTCCACTACCGCTATTGAAACCGGTGTCACCGTCGTCACCACCACCGAGGCTGGCACAGTGACCAGCTACACCACCTACTG
>JAJMKQ010000384.1:0-11682 GCA_030569395.1 Petasospora rhodanensis
GAGGAGTTTGACGAGCTGAACAAGCTGCATATAGTGAGCAAGAACGATTCTGCTGTGGTGATTAACGACCAATTCTCCGAAAACACTCTGTTGCAGAAGAACTTGAAGAAGAGGATCCAGGAGTTGAACAACAAGATCAGTACCGAGATCAATGGTGATATCAAGAGTGAGATTGAAGGTTTGAGATGGCATACTACGAGAAGTGGTCTGATGGCCGTGCTTGTGCTTGTCTTTGCCATCATGGTTGGTGTGAATGTGTCCAACAAGAAGAGTAAGGAGGACGTCCCACAGCAGGTTGTTTTGAGAACCATTCAACCCGAAGAATCTGGAGAGGAGGTGGACGAGGTCCAGAGTACGGAGGTGTCTCTTGAACAGCTTATGGAACAGAAGAAGAAGTAAGAAAAAAGTCCTACGTTATTTATTTCAAAACCAGAAACCGTGTAGTGATCCCTACCCTACAACTTGTGCTTCATCTCCTTCTTGAACACCTTCAGGAATCTCTTCTGAGGTCTGTGCTCCAACCACTTGTACAACCCACCAATAACCTCCTGGGCATTAGTGGACTGCAGATCCTGGATGAAGTTGCTCTTGACAATTCTCTTGATGTCCTTGATGCTGTCATAGTCCAAGTCCTTAGCCATAGTCCAGAACTCCTCGAGCACCATGTCGTTGAACTTGTCCGTGTCGTTCATCCCGTAGATCTTGTTCACAAACCCAAGCTCGTACAGTCTCTTGGCGTTGATAGGTCTGGAGAGCAACAACGCCTCGTTGGCGACGGACCAGCCGAGTCTCTTGGTCAACGTGGCAGCGGCAGCACCTTCACTAACGAGCCCAAGGTTGGCGAATGGGGTCAGGAGGAACACCCTCTCGTTCATGGCGTAGATGAAGTCACACATGGCCACCAGGGCAGAGGACAAACCAACCACAGGACCGTTCAATGCACACACCAGCACCTTTGGATGGTCGTGGAACACCGTGGTCAAGTATGCGTTTCTCGAAGTGAAGCTGTTGAGCCAGTAGCTCACCTCCTCGATCCCCGTCGACTTGTTCTGGTTTGTCTTGGCCACATCCTTGACATTGGCACCAGCGGAGAAGTAGCGGCCTGTCGATCTGATAAAGGTGACAATGGTGTCCTGGTCCTTACCTGCCCTCTCCACAAGGTGCCCGAGAAGGAGGTACTGGTTGAAGTTCAGCGCATTGAGCTCCTGTGGCAGGTTGAGCGTGATGATGGCCACTTTGTCGCGCTTCTCGTAGAGGATGTCCTGTCCTTCCATGGTCGAGTGGTCTCTAGAATCTGTCACTTGGACTCGGATTGAGTTGGGAGACAACCACAAACAGCGCTGCCCCACAAGCTTTTATACGCGGCGGCGGGTGGAGAAGCGCACGGAGGTTGGGCCGCGGCATGACAGATTTGCGGGGGATAGGATTGCCCGCGAATTGGTAAAACAGGCTGTCACGTGACATGCGGTACGCGCCACACAGGCCTTACTGTACCCACCCACAGCGACAGTTGTCTCGAGAGTTGTTCCACTTTTCCCCCTCCGGTTCAGCCAACTCCCAACAGAAAAACGATGGCTCCTTCGGTGAAACCACTCAGGATCTCCAAGCCCGAGTCAACGAAGAAACGGGCCCCGAAGGATGTCCCACAGCTGTTGCCTACGAGGGTTGGCGTCAACATTGAAGATGACATGAATGGAGAGAGCCCCAACGAAGACGCCATACGTTCTGGGATCAAGAGACTCTTGAGCATACAATGGGGTCCACTCCCCGAGCAGCTGAGTCCAGATTTCCGTGAACACATCGCCAAGTTCCAGAAGTTTGTACCGAGATTGGTATCTAGATCCCAACTGTACTCGTTGTTCCCGAACGAACAGTCATCGGTGGACAAAGAGGTGGAGAAGTTGTTGAGGAGACACGAGGTCAGGCGGATCACAACGCAGAACGTCCAGCTCAAGGGTGACCTGCTAATGCTGAGCGAAGATTACACGGCATTCATCGAGAAGCAGATCGCAGTGAGCAAGAGCAACGCACCGCTGCTTACCAAGTTCCTCATGTTTGTCAATGATCCAAAGAACGACGTATCACACAACATCTCCAAGGCCACACTCACACAATTCACAGATGAAGAGATAAGGACACTGACGCAACTCGAATACATTTCGCTGGTGGTGCGAGAAACGGACTATGTCGCATTGAGCGTCCCACGATTCGGATTCATCACTGCTCTATACCTCAAGGCGAAAACCTTCATCACACGAGCCATGAGCACAACGAAATGGAAGGAGATCACACATATTGCTCTAGTGGAGAAGTGGGAGAAGAATAAAGCCAAGTTCAAGGACTTCAAGGGTGTCACTTTTCAGTGGGTTCTACATTTTTTGATTGGTGAAGGTGTCATTGAGGCGTTTGATACAATGCAAGGTCGGGCGTACAAGTTGCTTTAACAGGAAATCAAGGTACTTAATTAAATGACGAAATGAACGTGCTAAACATACATAGTTTTTGTGTGTTGATTCACTCCTTGCCCAATGCAACTCCTTACATTCTCTTGACCTGCTTGTTTCTGGCTCTGCGCTCTCTCTTCTCTCTCATCTTCTTGTCAAGCTTGTCCTGCTCCTCTGGGGAGAGCTGGGAAGCTCTTCTGGCCTCTCTCTCAGCCTCGAGCTTCTTCTCTCTCAAGTGCTCAGCCTCAGCCTCAGCAAGGGCCTTCTTGATCTTGTTCAGCTCCGAAGTTCTCACGTTGTTGATCTTCTTCTGCTGCTCCATCTTCAACTTGAACTTGGTGATTCTGTCAGCGAGGGCAATCAACTCGGTGATCAAGGCCTTGGCGGCAGAGAGGGAGGCAGAGTCGGTCTTCAAGTTAAGCTTCATCACCAATCTTGGAGAAGAGACAAACTCCTCAACAGAGTATGGGTGGTCAACTGGGAGGTCGGTGATGGCGAGATACTTCAAGATAGAACCAGCATTCTTCAAAGCATCTCTCAACTCCTCGGTGACGAGACCCTCGTTCAACTCGGTAGACTCGCTCATGAAGACGAACTCAGTTGGCAACTTGGCGGACTCGGTGGTCTTGGTCAAAGAGAGGTAGTAGTTCTCTTCTCTGCACTTGTTCATACCCTCCTTGTTGACAATGGCAAAGATGTACTTGTTCAACTTGTCAGCGTCGAAAGGCTTGATTTCAATATCGACAACGTCCTCTGGAGCTGGGACGGACTCGAAGAAAGAGGACATGGCCAACTCAAGCAAGAAGTAGAGGTAGTTGGCTCTGTTGACCAAGGAGAACTTGGAAGTAAGACCCTTAATGTTGACTCTACCAGTGGCATAGGAAGTGTAGAGCTGGACAGTGTCCTTGATGTAGAGCTTACCCTTCTGGACACCGACTTGGGCAAAGTTCTCATCCAAGACAGGGTTGACAGCGTTCAACCAGCTCTCAACCTTGGACTTGTTGAGGTAGGCGCCGAAGCTGAACAAGGACACAATGGCGATGACGATCAAGACACCGTACAACTCCAAGGTCCAGTCATAGAGCTTAACACGGCCCAGGAAGCCGAGCTCGGAGAGCTCATCGACGGTTTTCGTGTAGTAGTCCTTTTGCCTGTGGGAAGAGATAAAGTTAGTACTTGAGCCAGATCAGCAATGCATCGGGGGAGGCAAACTCACAAGCTGTTGATGTACTTGAGGACGTCGACGACGATCCCGGTCTCGTTGGCAGGAGCAGCAGACATTGTGCAACGGATGTGTCTGTCTGTGGTGGTGTGGTGGTGTGTGGCCCGCTATCATGAGAGTTAATTCTTCCTCCCCACCTTGAAAAACCCTCCAGCGGCGTTCGTCGTCGAGCGCTCGGAGCAGCCCGCCAGCCGCGCGCCACACTACGGGCGCCATCCATCAACGGTCATCGAACGGGTTCGCGAAGGACACGTGACCCGTGTAATTGAGATGGTGTTCGGGTGTCCCGGGCTAGCCGGAGCGCGCGGGGTGAGAAATCATCACGGATCCTTGGATGTATGGGGGTTTGTGTTTTTGTGTCGAGTTATCGGAAGTGGTGGTAGGGTAGATTACCCGTGGAGATGGCTGATGTGCGCGGTGGAGCGGTGGACGGAGCGAGCTGCCAGCGCGCGAGACCCCTGTGGTGGTGGTGGGTCCAATCAGAGGCTCGCAGTGCCCTGCCGCCGCTGGGGTGGACAGGCTCATTTCGTTGGTGTGGGTTCGTGATCTTGCGCGGTGCCCAGCTGCGCACAGCGGGTGGAAACTGCCGGCCCCGCAACGGGCGCAAAGACGGAGCAGCGCGCACTAGCAGCACCGAGAGCACTGAGACCAGGCCAGAGACCAGGAAGAGGGAACCCAGTGCATTCCGTAGCCAGCGCCGGCCGCTAAAGCCCTCGCCCCCTATCGTCCTCTCCGCGGACGTCGAAAAAAAACACAGGCGGCGCGAGCTCGAGCGAGCACAGCAGCTTCGATCAACCACCAGACCGACGTCGGTACGGGACGATTGAGCTCATGGCGCTCGCACAACGGAAAAAAGCAAAAATTGCAAAAACACACTCAGCGGCGCATTGCTCTCCCACCACCGCCACCAGACTCCACACCGCTCATGGACCCCTCCCACCCACCTGCCATGGAGGAGCACCTCCCGCCACACGCGTCTGCCCTGGAGGCCGACGCCCACTCCGACGCCCAGCTCGAGCCCGCGGGCCCACAGCCGACAGCGCCACCAACGCTGGCCGTCCCTGAGCTCCTCCCAGAACAGCAGAGCCTTCAGCAGCAGAGCCAGCAGCAGCCTCAGCCTCAGCCACAGCGAATGGCCATCTCATCGATGCTGTCATCACCGCCATCTGCTCTCAAAGAGCTCACTGCCGCCCACGCACAGCCGGATACCACGGCGGTAAACACAGACCACCCACCACCAGTCGCCAATGCTCACGACATCATCGGTACAGCGGCGAAATCAGTACTGCTACCTCACCCGGGCCATCCTGACGCGTTGCCCCTGCTAGACGAGGAGCTCGTCCCAGAGCGCTTCGAGGAGAAGCTCCACCAGGCCAACCAGGAACAGTTCCGTTCAGAGAAGGACACGTACTTGGACACTCTGCGTTCACAGCTCGCTCACGTCGCCACAATGGACCTGCTGATGATGAAGGCCGAGAACTGGGATCATCTCAACAAGGAGGAGTTTGACTTCCTCAACAAGGCTTCCACCGACACGCTCGAGGTCAAGAAACTGCTCAAGCAACTGTCCTCCATGGAGCTCGTCAGGCAGAAGAAGGCCAAGCCTGCGAACAAGAGCACGAAGAGAGGCTCAAAGAGAAAAGCCGACGGTGAAGACGATACTAGCTCGAAGAAACGCGTCGTTAAGAAAAAGGCCACAGACACACCAGACAAGCCACTCACGCTCAAGTTCACCAGACCAAAGTCTGAAGATGGCGCTAATGGCAAGAAGAACGGCTCAGCCAACTCCAGATCACAGAGACATTCCAAGTCGCAGGCATCCTCGAAGATCAACGACGCTCTGGAATCAGAGAGGGGGTCCAACGACGATCCAGTTGCAGAATCGCCAAGGGGTTCATCCATCAACAACATGTCCGCCAAGGAGCTCAAGATGTTCAAGAAGCAGTACGATAACACATACTTCACCATCTGGAAGGATCTCTCGAGAAAAGACGCCCCAAGGATTCACAGACTCGTCCAGCAGGCTACGCAGACCAAGCTCATCAACATCAGAAAGACATCCATCTTGTGTGTCAGAGAGTCGAAGAAGTGGCAGCTCAAGACGAATAAGAATCAGAAGGATCTCACTACGAAGGCTAGACGTGGTATGAGAGAGATGTTTACATTCTGGAGACGCAATGAGAGAGAAGAGCGTGAATTGAGAAAGAAGGCCGAGAAGGAGATCCAGGACCAGGCTAAGCGTGAAGAAGAGGAGAGAGAATCCAGAAGACAGGCTAGAAAGTTGAACTTCTTGATCACACAGACAGAGTTGTACTCTCACTTCATTGGAAGAAAGATCAAAACGGATGAGATTGAAGGAACAACGCCAAGTGGTGACAATCAGCATGTCGATGTCGAGATTCCAACCAACGCCATGAAGACAGACGTGACACAGCTCGACTTTGACTCTGACAACGAAGACGAGATCAAGAAAGCCGCTGCCGCTAACGCACACAGTGCATTGATGGAGACCCGTGAGAGAGCCAAGCAGTTTGACGGAAAACCATCTAGTGAGCTCAAGCAAGTTGACATTGATGACGACGACTTGAACTTCCAGAACCCAACCTCGCTGGGTGACATCACAATCGCCCAGCCAAAGCTCTTGAGTTGTACTTTGAAGGAGTATCAGGTGAAGGGTTTGAATTGGTTGGCCAACTTGTACGATCAGGGTATCAACGGTATCTTGGCTGATGAGATGGGCTTGGGTAAGACGGTGCAGTCTATCTCTGTGCTCGCCTACTTGGCTGAGACACACAACATCTGGGGCCCATTTCTCGTGGTGTCGCCCTCTTCGACGCTTCACAACTGGCAGCAGGAGATCAGCAAGTTTGTTCCAGACTTCAAGGTGTTGCCTTACTGGGGTAATGCTAAGGACCGTAAGGTGTTGAGAAAGTTCTGGGACAGAAAGAATGTGAGATACACCAAGGACTCTCCGTTCCACGTCTTGGTCACATCCTACCAGCTTGTTGTCGGTGACATCCAGTACTTCCAGAGAATCAAGTGGCAGTACATGATCTTGGATGAGGCACAGGCCATCAAGTCGTCTTCCTCTTCGAGATGGAAGTCGCTCTTGAGTTTGCAATGTCGTAACAGACTCTTGTTGACTGGTACACCTATCCAGAACTCGATGCAGGAGTTGTGGGCTTTGCTCCACTTCATCATGCCAACGTTGTTTGACAGTCACGACGAGTTCTCCGAGTGGTTCTCCAAGGACATTGAAGCTCACGCACAATCTAACACACAGTTGAATGAGCAGCAGTTGCGTCGTTTGCATGTCATCTTGAAGCCGTTCATGTTGCGTCGTGTGAAGAAGAATGTTCAGTCCGAGTTGGGTGACAAGATTGAGATTGATGTGTACTGTGACTTGACCAACAGACAGAAGAAGTTGTACAAAATGCTCAGATCCCAGATCTCGTTGATGGACTTGATTGAGAAGGCCACTTCTGGAAGTGACGACTGCAACCAGTCTTTGATCAACTTGGTTATGCAGTTCAGAAAAGTGTGCAACCATCCCGACTTGTTCGAAAGAGATGACGTCAAGAGTCCATTCTTGTTTGGTTCCTTTGCCGAGACTGGGTCATTTTTGAGAGAATCGAACAAGTTGGACTTTGCATACAACACCAAGAACGCCATCACTTACACCATCCCAAAGCTCATATACAGAGACCTCTTGACTCCAAACGAGGAGAACAACTTGGACGCCAAGACACACGCCTTGAACCACATGTTGAACATCTGGAACTCTCAGTACATCCACGAGAACTCTGACGAGGACAAGGCCTTCTCTTGGCTGAGATTTGTTGACTCCTCTTCAAATGCCGTTGCTGAGGTTGCCAGAAAGTCTGTTCTCGAGAGAGCCATCGATCTGAGGAGCTACACTGATTCCGAGGCCCATGATTACGAGAAATCCAACGACCACAAGTTCCTCTTGGTTGACGATATCGACAACAAGGTGGGGCCACAGTTGAAGGAGGTGAAGAAGACGGTGTACCAGGACATGTACTTGAACGTGCTGGACCCAGGTGCATACCCACCAGCAGCTGCACCACCTATCGAAGCTGTCTGCCACGACAAGACGTTTGAGAACGACAAGGCCCAGGAGCTCTTTGACCCAAAGATCAGACAGGCTTTGAATCCATTGTCCTTGAACAAGCAGCTCGAGTTGATGCAGAAGGATGTGCCATTGTCACAGTTCCCAAAGGCAGAGATGTACCCTGAACCATTGAGCAACAAGGCTGGTCACTCCAGCATCAAGATGCCATCCATGAACAGATTCATCAAGGACTCGGCCAAGTTGTCCAAGTTGGATGAGATGCTTCCACAGCTCAAGTCTGAGGACCACAGAGTGTTGATCTACTTCCAGATGACCAAGATGATGGACTTGATGGAGGAGTACTTGACATACAGACAGTACAAGTTTATCAGATTGGACGGTTCGTCCAAGTTGGAGGATCGTCGTGACTTGGTGAATGACTGGCAGACGAGACCGGAGATTTTCATCTTCTTGTTGTCCACAAGGGCTGGTGGTTTGGGTATCAACTTGACCGCTGCTGACACTGTGATCTTCTACGACTCGGACTGGAACCCAACCATTGACTCGCAGGCCATGGACAGAGCACACAGATTGGGTCAGACCCGTCAGGTTACGGTGTACAGATTGTTGGTTCGTGGTACCATTGAGGAGAGAATGAGAGACCGTGCCAAGCAGAAGGAGCACGTCCAGCAAGTTGTCATGGAAGGCAAGGGTACAGAGCAACAGGAAGCTGGCTTCCAGAAGCCTGCCAGAGAGGTTGCTATGTGGTTGTTGGATGATGATGAGAATGCCGCTGACGCTTTGAAGAGCAAACAGCTCGAGGTTGAGGAGAAGAGAGCCAAGAGAAAGGCTGCTAAGCAGAATGGCAACTCCAAGTGAAAATTGGAATGCTGGCTAACAGGTGTTATGATTTGCATGTGTACTTTTATATCTAGAAAGACACTTTTTCAAAGATGCATGTTGTAGTTTTTATTCAATCCAGAGAGATCAAGTGCTGGGCAGTGTCAATCAACTTATCGTAGAACGTCAAATATGTGGACTCGTACTCGTTCTTCGGTGTCTCACCAATATTTAGCCTCTTTTCAACCAGAGCCTTGACGGTTTTGAAGCCAGGGAGAAGCGTGTCCAATGGCTTTTCAGAGACGGTCTCATTCTTCAAGGAGTTCAAGAAGGTGTTACGAGCATCCGAGGAGTACCCAATGGCATCGATGAGCAACAAGAAGGCCGCCAACTCCACCGTGGCTTGTGGGTTCTTGTTCATCTGTTGGGCAAGGAACATCTGTTCAACGAAGCAGTCGATCAAGCCGTGGACGCCGAGCAGTCTCTCCATGTTTGGGATGAAGAGGTGGTCAAAGCGAGACACAGTGGAGGACTGACCCCAGGATAGCAAGGCTTGGAACTCCATCTGGAAGGCCGAGGTGATGGAGATGTCTGCTGTTCCGGATGATGGGTTGAAGAAGTTGACAATGGTGGAGGAAGTGTCGAGCTCAAAGAACCCAAGGGTCTTACCAACTCTCACAGACTGGCGGAGGCCCGAGAGGACAGTGGAATCCACTTTGATGTTGTTGTGAGACGATGAGTCCATGTCCGTGAGTCTCTTGAGCAAGCTTGGTGCATAGATAGACATGATGACACGATGGATGTGTACAGACTCACCACTGAGTTCCAGTGGAGTGACGAGGGTCTTCATCAAGTTCACGAGCAACTCAACATCCTGGCCCTTCCACAAGTACTCTTCACACCAGGACAAAAGCCCCACGATCGTAGAGAGCAGGAAGGGTTGCAGGAAGTACTCAAGACCACCTCTCACAGTCTCCACATCGGTCAAGCCTTGTTTACAAGCGACAAAGGCCTGTTGAAAGATGATAGGGAACAACTCAAAGCATTCCTGGACGGTAGACAATCTCATCAAATCATCAGAGATCCCACCAGAGTCAAAGAGAGCAGACATCCAGCCGCTCAACACCTCAGAAGAATGCTGGTTCAAGTCGTCCTCCGGGGTCTTCCCACTCGATCTGCCCATGTTTGTGAGGAAGCTGATGCAGAAGGAGCTCTGGTCGATGTTGGTCTTCAATGCGATGAGTTGGGCAAGCGGGATGTTGAACTCCTTCACCGTGCGGAGAAAGAGGAGGAAGACGCATCCAAAGGCGGAGTACGTGTCCTGGAAGTTCATGTCGTCATCGCTGTTAGTCTGCCATGTGTCCAAGAAGTTCATGATTGGCTTGAGCAGTACCGCTGGTGAGACGTGGAAGATGATTGCATGGAGTGAGGAGGGGACGAGTGCGAGTGTGAGACAGAGTCTGTAGAGATGGGAAGTGTCGTCATTGGCGATGAAGGTGTCGATGCATGTGAGGATGAGTTTGGAGAGTTCCATTTGCTTCGTGCCCTCCATCTTCTCCACTGATTGTAGGAACTCCAAAAGTCCGGATTCCTCGAGCGGGATGAACTCCGTGTTTATATCGACGAGTGTGCGGTTCAGAGACTCTTGAAGATCAATGAGTTGGCCCATGTCGTCGTAGATGTTGTCTGTGGTCTCAAGTCTCCTGCTATCGGCGGCGGCGTCCTGCTTGAGAATCGCTTCGAAGGCGCTCGTTGGTAGGAGTTGCAGTGCAATACAACTTCTGAGGAAGTCGTGTCTTATGTCAGTGGCCGTGGAGGGGAAAGAGTTGAACATGTCGTCGTTGGTGTCTGGACCACCACCGGTATTAACTTTGATGGCCTGCTGGATTTTTGGGTCGAGGCTGAGTGCATTCATCAGTGCGGACTCGACGTTCTTGAGTTTAAGTTCTCTGATGAGGAGCGGGAGACGTTTCGTGATGAAGAGCTCCCAGCTGCGTGCCAGCTGCGGTTGTTGATCCTTGGTCTGTTGTGAGATGATGTATCCCTCGAAGGAGGTGGCGATGAGTTCCGAGAGGATGTTCTGACTGTTCTTCACACGGACAAACTGCTCAAAGGCAGCGAGGAATCCCGACTTGTGAGTGGACCAGGACTCGACGGCGGAGTTGAGCCACACGAGCTTTGGAAGCTTGTTCGACTTGAAGAAGGACGTTTGCTGAGCATGTCCCAAAGAGGCACTCGAAACGGACTGTCGGGTGCTCAGGGAACGCGTGTTTCTCTTCTGAGCTCTTTCGAGGATCTCATGGAGCTCTGTAGCAAGGGCTGGAGACGATTCAGAGATCTTTGATGTAACAGCTGCGGCGATGTCAGCCTGTTCTTGTGTCAAGGGGACAGCGTTGGCCTGATTTGGATGGTGTGCTCCGAGGGCTGCCATGAGCCGACCAGCGGCCTCTATGAGCTGTGTGTTGCCCTGTTTCTGCTCCAGGAGATACCTGAGGTACTCAATGAGCTGTGTGTTGATTTCAGCGGTTTCTGTGGCGTTGAAGGGTAGCGTGGTGCACTCTCTGAGTTGTGAGACCAACGCGGTGAGAAGAAGCTGTTGATTGATGTCTGAGGCATCGCGGAGATGGCCAATGACTGTGGAGAAGTTCAGGCTGAGTGTCTGATCAGACAAACTGGCCGAGGCGATGAACATCACTGCCAATGGATCGAGCTTGGGCGAGGATTTGAGCAGTGTGCGGACATCTTCCACGGTGATCTCTTGTTTGTGGTTCACCTGTTTGAGCAGCGAGGTGAAGATGGCTGGGCTGACGCGTTTTTCGAGGCCGAAAGCAACGAGAGAGGGGAGTCCCAGGTCGGTCATCGTGTGGTTTCTGAGCTGACAGATGCTTGTCACAACTCCAACAGCCCTGGAGGCCCTGCAGCTTTGAGGCCCTGAAGTCTCGTTCGCTCCAGGCTCCACTGCTCGAGCGCGGACCGCCCGAAAGGGAAATCCGAGGGCTGCCCGGAACTCGCGCACAAACTTTTTTTCGGTCCGGGCAACATTTTTCGCTCGAGGCGGCCTGCACTCGGGGAGTTGGAGACGTCTCGAGAAGCCCAGATCCGGC
>JAJMKQ010000385.1:0-11529 GCA_030569395.1 Petasospora rhodanensis
ATGTTCGGGTGAATGTTCGGGTGAATGTTCGGGTGTTGCATAGGCTTCTCGAACCTCGAACGCGGCGCATGCATAGAGCTCTGTAGGCCGATGATATTTCCAGGAAAGTAAAAAGGAGTTACACTAGCTGAGCAATTAGTGTCAGCAAAAGTTTCAAAAAGGCTAAGTGTCGAGAGCCACTGCTGTATACTCCTTCTGCAAACCCTAATGTATTGCGGGTGAACCAATAGAGCAAGTCTGCTGCCACGAACCGCAGATCCTCACTACCCCGTGTGTCGTCCGGCGTGGGGAACAATGACCAAGTCTCATTCCTTCTTCTTCCAATGAGACTCATGGACATACCGCCGCTTACAACAGGATGAGATAGACAATGACCATGCTTCCACTTCTCCTTTCTCTTATCGCCAACGCGGCGGCTCAGACGCTCACGGTCTCAACACCACCAATCTCTCCTTCAGGGTTCTATGATGACATAACTGAATGGTTGTCTCCTTCAAACATGACTTCACAGCCACAAAACTCGAAGCAAACAATCTTGGACAACATTTCAGTTAATGGGTCCCTTCCAGGTCTTGTCATTGCTGCCCAGTCGTGGGTCCACCCAGACTACGCCTATCACTGGACAAGAGATGCAGCACTTGTCTACTCCTGTCTGTGCGACTTATACGCTGAGTCTGAGGATTTGGAGACTACAGAGACCATTGGAGGGCTATTCGAGGAGTATGTTGAAAGAGTTCTTGAGGAGCAAGAGGACCCAACCGCCATCGGTGGAATCGGGGAGCCAAAGTTCTACCTCGGAAACAACTCTGGTTATCAGGGCTCTTGGGGTCGCCCTCAGAACGATGGCCCTGCCTTGAGAGTGTCTACTATGCTGCAGTTTGCTGAAGCCGGAGCCGAAGTTGATGGTCTCTGGAAGGCTGTCACTGCGGATTTGGACTACTTGACTGACAACTGGGAAAAGGCTAACTTTGACCCTTGGGAAGAGGTCAACGGTACGCACTTCTTCAACAGAATGGTACAGAGAAGAGCATTCATGGATGCATCATCCTACGCGGCTTCGATCAACGAGACTGAGCTTGCCGAAGAATGGCATGACGTTGCTTGGGAAATTCAGAAAACACTGTATGACTTTTACGACTACCGTGATCATCAAATCCTGTGTTCAATGGAGCTCCTCCACAACAAAACCTCTTACCTTGACGTCAGTGTCATTTTGGCTTTCAACCATGCCTTCAGGGCTCCAGACAGCTTCTCACCAATGGATGCGTATGCACTGTCCACCGCTTACTTGATCTCCACCAGTTTCATTGACGTTTATCCAATCAGTGCTACACACTATGATGATGATGGTCTGCCACTTGCTCCACCTACCGGAAGATACCCAGAGGATGTGTACGATGGATATGACACCTCTGAGGGGAACCCTTGGTTCTTGTCCTGCTGTGCCTTTGCCGAGTACTTCTACAAGTTGGGTAAGATGTGCGAGGACGAGGGTGAGATTGTGTTGAGTCAAGTGAGCATGCCCTTCTGGTTCTACTTCACCGGTGCCAACTCTTCTGCAGCAGCGTTGAGAGATGCCGACTTTGATGATGCCGTTCAGAGATTGTACGGGTGGGGAGACGCCTTTATGAGAACAGTGAAGTACTACGGTGATGGCTTTGAGTACTCTGAACAGTTCAACAAGTACACTGGCGAAGAACAAGGTGCAAAGCAGTTGACTTGGTCCCATGCTGCCATCCTCACTGCCGCATTTGCCCGTGCCCAGGCAATGGGAGAAGATGAGTACATCAGCTTAGTTGCAGAATCATAAGTACATGATGACGTTTCTTTTTTCAAGGGGGATATGTACAGATGTAGGAACGGCATCAACGCTTGACCCAGGTTGGAGACTTTCTAGCCTTCACCTTACCTGGCTTCTTTCTCTCCACTCTTCTGTGATCTCTGGTCATACAGCCAGCCTTGTAGAGTCTTGGCTTGAGCAATGGGTTGTGCATCACGAGGCCCTTGGCGATGGCCTGGGCGATGGCACCGGCCTGACCAGTTGGACCACCACCGTTGACGATGGCAAAAACGTTGTACTCACCCTCGGCCTCGACAACTTCAAGTGGGTACATGATCTCCTTTCTGTGTGTGAGCTCTGGGAAATGGGCAGAGAGGGACTTGTTGTTGACGAGGATCTCACCTTGGCCTTTAACAAGGTACACGACTGCTGTGGAGGACTTTCTTCCACTCACAGTCTTGGAACGGCCAAACTTGTCAAGTGGTTTCACCTTGTTGCCATCTTCGTTGATGTTGGATGATCTGGAGTACTTCGAGAGGAGCTTGTCCACCTCGGATGGTCTGAGCTGTGGGTCGATACTGTTCAGTCTGTTGAGGAGCTTGACCAACTGCTTGTGCTGTGAGGATCTGAGACGCTCACCACCACCCATTGGCTCGTACTGTTGTAGGGAAATCCACTTTCCCTGGATGTTGGCTACACGGGGCAGATTCGTGTACTTTCTCTCCAGTGCCTTGAGTTCGTTCAAGTTGTTCTCGTGGACAGCGTTCGGTGTGTAGTATGTCTTGTGAGCTGGGACGATTCTCTTGAGTTCAAGCTCTGGGTTGGCTGGAGCGACTGGAACTGATGATGGTTTTGTGAGCGATGACTGGGCACGGCAAAGCCACAGCAAGCGGCTGCTGGTTTGTGTGAGAGGCCTGAACGCGCTCAGTGACGTTCTGAACATCGTTGAAAGTGTGTAGGAGAAATGAAGCGGCGCTTGGGGTCTCAGCGAGCGGAGCCACCGGTTGGACATCGTCGCTTCCATCAACTTTTTTCAGCGCCGGCCGTTGGCGTGGGCCAAAGTAAAAAAAAAAAGTTCCGCGATCATTCAAAAAATGTCCGAAAGCAGGAATTACCCAATTCGGAAAGAGCCGTTGGAATGGTGGATGTATTAGCGCTGCTTGACTGGTGGGGGCTCTACAAGAGAATGATGAAGTCATTAATCGTCTAGAATGTGTACATAAGTAGCGATACGGCAATCGTGGGGCCATAGTTCCTCCGAGCAAGTTCTTGAAACGCGTTGTCTCCACATCTCCGCACAACTACTCCTCCTGTCCCTGTTCCTCTTCACCGTCTTCGTCATTAGCAATCGGACCGCCGTTGAGCTCCTGCCAGAATTCCTGTAGCAATACGGTCAGATCAGGATTTCGTCTCGTGACCATGAGCAGGTCCTCGGGCGTGATGGTCTTTCTCTTTGCGTGGCGTGCGAAGCTCTCGAGATCCTCGCCGAGACTGATGGCCTGGTTGTACACGAGTTCCACAAGGGATGCCACGAACTGCGGTGTTGCTGTGACTGGTCGTGGACCTTCGATGAGTGAGGCTTCTTCGTCAACGATTTGGCCAATGGCGAGCCACAGACGGGCCTTGAGTTGCTGTTGGGTACAATTAGTAAAATGAGCTTCACCGGATGGACGCGTCAGGGCGCTTAGAATGTGACAAGAGCACGCAGCGCTAGACCATCCACGAGACCCAACTTACCCCAGCGACGTTCTTCTGCTCCGGAGTCAGTGCCTTCATCGTTGCCGCCCAGCTCGACCCGCCCGCACGCACTGACGCGTCGTTGGGTCCCCACATCAAAACCCGCCGCCCCCGTCCGCCAGCGCGCGAAGCCTCCCTCCCGGCTGTGAATTCTCCTCGAATCCCCCCCTCCTGATCACTTCAACACAGGCCAACTCCGTCGCCACACCAATCCACAGGGCTCCTCCGCACACAGCAACGCGATGAGCAAGCCGTGCAAGAGTCTCGCGTACGTCCTGGGTGGTGCAGCGCACACGGGCGCCCACGTCCTCCCCATCAACACAATCCGCCCCTATGCCTCCCGTCTGCTGACCGCTGGGAGGGACGGTGCGATCGTGCTCTACGACAACTCGGGCTCCATTGAGAGTCACATCCAACTCCATTCCGACTGGGCTAACGACGCCCTGCTATTCGCTGACCCGCTCGTGGTGTCATGCTCCTCGGACCTCTCGCTCAAGTGGTGGAATTTCGAGAATGACGATCACGGCCTGATTGGGCACCACAACGACTACGTCAAGGCCCTGGCCAAAGTAGGCGACCGTGTCGTCTCTGGAGGCCTCGATAAGTGTGTCAACGTCTGGGATGTGGCGCGTAAGGAGAAGTTGCAGAGCTACGTCAATGAGTACGGCGAGAAGGGATCCATCTACTCCATGGCTGCTTCGGCCTCCTCTTCGGTCCTGATCTTTGGTGATAACGTCGGCAACGTCCAATTGTTCGATGTCAAGGCCGCACAGGTAGTCAGTACGTTCTCTGGCCACAAGGACACAGTGAAGTCACTCTTGGTCTCTGACACAAAGTGTCTCTCGGGAAGTTCTGACGGGACCGTGCGCCTGTGGGATCTGAGAAACAAACAGGAGCCTATCAAGACGTACACACATTCTGACACTGCCGTTTGGTCGTTGTTCTCACCCGAGACGGAGGACTTTGAGAAGAATTTCTACACGGGCTCCGCCAACGGCACACTCTATCATACAACACAAGACATCACCAAGACCGTTGGTCAAGAGCCAAAGGGAATACTATCCATCGCAGAGTTCCAAGGAGAACTATGGTCATCCACCATGAACGATTCAAACATGAAGAACTGGACAGACGAGTCCAAGAGCAAGAAGGGAGACGCAGCGCTGATCAAATCCAGAATGCTTAACAACAGAAGACACGTGGTGACCCTAAGCACTGATAACACCGTCGTACTATGGGATATCCTCAAGTGTGCACCTGTGAAGGAGTTTGGCAGTGACTGTGTGTTCGAAGACGTGGTGGAAGAATTGCAGACGAAGGAGATCTTACCTACGTGGTGCAGTGTCACTATCAGAGCGGGGAAGTTGTTTGTCGTTTTGAGGGAGTCGAGCTTTACAAACACGGAGGTGTATGGGAATGATCTCGAGGAGTACGGTTGGAACTTGGACAGAGACTGTCGTTACAATTTGGGGAAAATCCTCATTAGATCGATCTTCCAGAACTTGCTTGACCATGAACTCCAGAGGGATCAGGTCTTTAGAGACCAAAGAGCCCGAGAGTTGAAGGGCTCTTCCAAGTTGAACTTGCTTACCAAGTTTTCATCACAGGACAACTCACCAGTTAGCACGCCGATTGACGAGATGAAAGGTTATTTTAGTGACACAGCTGCTGGTTCAGCCTCCACTGCAACAACATCCACGAACCCACCACCATCTTCAGCACCAGAGTCCTCAGAGCAAACAGTGACAACGCCCACTTCCGGTCGCAGAAAGCTCAAGTTCTTCTCCAGAAAGCCATCGAAGGTCTCGGCAACACTCAGCGAAGCTGATGAGAGCGACTCAGAACTTCCACGCCAGATGTCCAACTGTTCAGTGGATTCACCACTCGGATCCAAGGACTCTTCACGCAAATCCTCACACGTTGGAGATCCAGACTCCTTGGCATTCCTCCTCAGTGAGATTCGCACACACTACGAATCAGTTACCTCTGCGTCACAACTGATGAACAATACCCAACTGACTCCACCACCAGCAGACGAAGTCCCAGTGCTCATCCCTCCAAAAGATCTTCACATCATCATCAACGAACGTATTGCCCATTCGGCATCTGAGGTTGACATCTTCTCCGAGCAACTGTCACACCTCCACTTTTCAACATTGGAACAGCACCTACCAAAGTGGATTGGTCTGTTCCTCCTGAAGAACAAGACGCTGGTGAAGGACTTCCCAAAAGTCGGCTTTGTGATCAAGCTTCATCCGGATGCAGAGGCCTCACTCCCAGGAGTCACGGGAGGGGAGACCAGACTCAACGCATACTCCATGCTTCGTGTCCGTCGGGTCCTGTCATACATCACAGAGAGACTAGAGTACAGGCCGCCAGAGGTTGTCGGTGGACAGGACCCAGAGAAGTGGCTGGAGGCTCTGTGCCACGACATGGTGTTGGATAACAACATGACACTGGCCACTCTGAGAAGCGTGATCTGGAAACAGAGTGGTGATGTTGTGATTACCTACAGACGCAAGCCACGGGAGTGACAACTTCCCATAAAAACTTTAATGAAACCCCATGATTATTCTCCTTTTTTACCCAACGCCTCTCGTAGTGAAGATCTGGGGAGATGCCCTCTGTTGCCCCATACCAAATTCCGCGAATGCGTTCGATGGCCAAAATTTTCGAAGGCCCCGGCCGAGTGAAAGAAAAAAAAAAGAAAGCGCCACACACAACAAACGAAAGCAAGGGAGACCGGCTGCCGCGTTGGACCAGACACCACACACACACATACACACCAGTCATGGACCAGGAGAATGACAGAGAGATCTCGCGTCTTTGGCGTGCATACCGCACAGTGAAGGAGATGGTGCGCGACAGAGGGTACTACGTTGCCCAGGCTGACATCGACATGTCTCTGGAGGAGTTCCGTTCCCGTTGTTGTGACGCCATGGGTCGTCCAAACCGTAAGAACATGTCCTTCCAAGCCAGTCCAGACTCTGATGCTGCAGAGAAGTTCAAAAGCATGGGTACCCTGTGGGTCGAGTTTTGTGAGGAGGCAAGTGTTGGTATCAAGACCATGAAGAACTTCATCATCCACATCTCCGAGAAGAACTTCAGCACAGGTATTTTCATCTACCAGACTTCGATTACATCCAGTGCCTCTAAGCTTATCCCAACAGTGGCACCAGCCACCATCGAGCTTTTCCAAGAGAGCGACCTCATTGTCAACATCACACACCACGAACTCGTGCCTAAGCATCTCCTTCTCAGCGACGACGAGAAGAAGGAGTTGCTCGAGAGATACAGACTCAAAGAGTCTCAGTTGCCTCGTATCCAGAGAGAGGACCCGGTTGCACGTTACATGGGATTGAAGAGAGGCCAGGTTGTCAAGATCATCAGAAGAAGTGAGACATCAGGAAGATACGCAAGTTATAGAATCTGTCTCTGATCCATCGGCTTTTCTTGTACTATAGATATGACCAAAAAGTAAGAGGAAGAACGTTGTTTACTCTTCTGTAGTGCTCTTAAGTCTGGCAGCCATGATGCTGTCTTGAATACCTGTCCACCACGCGACGTTGCTGAGCTTCACATTACGAGGAGGACTCACTTCAACTCCTTGTGCCCCCAAGTATACCGGTCCAATGGTTATGATCAAAGAGTCAACTAAGTCTGGTCTCTGAAGCATGTAGTTGATCACCTTGGCACCGCCCTCGATCATCACACTGTCCACCCCCAGCGCTTTCAATGTTATGAGCAAGTCATCCCACGATAAGACGCCTCCTTCTCTGACTGGCAACTTTATCACCTTTCCAGCATGCTTTTCCAAATATGCGACCTTCTCAGGCTGTACACAATCCTGTCTCACAATGATCCAGGGTTCTTTGGCCTGCCCTTCCAACACCAGCGTCTCCATCTTGGACCCCTTGTAACTCCACTTGTACCACGGGTCCACAATGATAGGGCGCGGGCTCTCAGCGCCCTCTAGTCGACAGTTCAGACCGGGATCATCAGCAAGCACAGTCCCCGAGCCAATCAGGATAGCATCATGATGGGACCGGAGGTGATGTGTCATGGTCTTGGTCTCGAGGTGGGAGATGGCGGTGCGTTCACCTGGTGCTGCTGCGATGCGGGAGTCCAGGGACTGTGCGTAGGTCAGCGTGACAAAGGGCAGCGATGTGGACTTTTGATAGGGCAAGTACGGAAGCAGGAAGTCTGGGAGCGTCGATGCAAGTGGATGGAGCTGTGGTTTCATCTTCGTGTACGGCCACATGGTGGTCATTGTAGTTGAGCACAAGCGATTCTGGCGATGGGGATTTTTCTAACTGGGGAGAGCGGATCTCCGCGGGCAGTGGGAGTCCTTGTGTGCCGTTGCTGACGATTAAAGTTGCGCTGGGGGAAGTTCTCGGGTCATCACGGTCGTCAATTCTGCGGGATCTATACAGAGTTGTCAATTTATCGGGGGTTGGATCACGGGCCACAAGGAGTAACCAATGTCATCAGTTGCCACTCCCGGGCCTGTAGCGCTGTGGCAACAACGTCTTGTCGTACTTCTCCACTTCACCTTCCATTTTTCTGCTCAGGATGGAGTCATCACTGAAGAATGCGCCCTTGATCGCCTTTTTCTCCGCCTGCTGCTCAGAGACTCTCTGCTTGGCTTCCTCTTTACGCTCCTCGTCCGTACGCAGTCTTCTCTCCTCGAGCTCTTCAAGCTCTTCCATCTCCTTCTCCAGCTTCTCTCTGTCTCTGTGCTCTCTCTGAGCGGTTCTCTCCTCCCAGGCAGCACGCTCAGCCTCTGGGTCGATGTCGTCTGTGTCATCGATTCCCCCGTAGTTCTGTGTAGCGAGTGCAAGTTCCTGGCGATACTCCATCTCCTGTTGAATGTGCGTTTCAATAGCTTTGAGTGTGCGCTCTTTGGACAGCAAAGACTTGTCAGTGGGAGATGGCGATGACTTTGGCTTGTCAATCTGTGCTCGTTGTCTTTTGGAAAGAAATACTGGTTTCAACATCTTTGGTTCGTCATCTGAGGAGGATTCCGAGTCTGAGTCGTCATCACTCTCCTCTTCACTCCCACTTTCTTCCTCCTCACTCTCCTCTTCATCGTCATCGGCTGGTAGGGCACTGGATGCCATCGAGGGAGAAGACCTTACTGCTTGCGTTGTCTTTACCACATCAATGGCGATCTTCTTTTGTGGTTGGTGTTTCGGTATCACCTCTTCTTCATCGTCGCTGTCATCACTGGAGCTCTGAGGCCGCTCATTCCCGAGGGGTTTGCCACTGAAGTGTCTCTTCATCAATCAGTTATTTGCTAATGATTGTGAGCTGGAGAAGTGACGGAGCCCCGGCAGAGAGATGAAAACATCACCGCGGCGGCGGCGGCCGACAAGAAAATCACCGAAAAGGGAAATTTCATACTCTTCAGACCAAACCTGTGCCTACAGATCCCCTCAAAAACACATAAATATCATTAAAGTCGTTAGCAAGATGTTTCTAGATAGCAATAATTCCCTTACATCACTTATCATGACGAGGAGGCAATAAGGACAAGAAGTAGTCAATGTACTCCAACACAAACATAGCACAAATCTGACCAGCCTTCTTCTTGTTCGTATCGATGGCTCTGCACACGGGCACATTCTCGATGTAGCAGACCACCTGAACTTCAGAGTTGGAAACCTTTTGGGTCTTGTACTCTGCAGAGCACGAGGCATACCGTCTGTCCAAGAGCATGTGGTTCAACTTCTCCTTAGCGGACTTGTCAATCTGCGACTCATCCTTCCCTGGTGCCTTGATCACGGAGCTCCAGTCCGCCTGGGAGATGTAATCGTCGTTCACAGTCTGGATTGGCGTGGCCTTTTGAAGGGCATTGACGTTGACGGGTTGACCAGGCTCGATTCTGGTGACATGTGCGTACTGTGGTGTTGGTTGTGCGGCAAAGTTCTGACGAAGGTGCATCCCTGGCTGGAAGCCGTAGCCCGCTTGCTGCTGCTGAGCCTGCGGTTGTTGCAGCTGTGTCTGGGACTGTTGTTGTGGGACGGATGCATTGAACGCCTCTTCTTCATCTTGGTGCAGCGTACAATACTCCTTCAAGGCATTGTAATTTCTCACAAGTCTGTCCAAGTGTGCCTTTGTCTGTATTGCAACACCCGCTGCCCTTCCCTGAGCAATCTCCTCACTGTTGCCAGAACTGTAACCGACGAGGAAGCCCGAATCACCAGCAATCGCATGTACAATGTACACGGGATTGTCAGGGTGGTTTGTGGTATGGACCAACTTGTACTGGACATCAGGAATGGCTTTCTCCAACTCTTCCTTGGCGGTCTCTGAGTACTCCAAATGGTCAAACTGCGTGACAAGGGGCTCAATCAAGACACTCACATGCTCTCGGAGGAACTGCTTGGAGGTGCTCATGACGTTGGACAAGCTGTGTGCACTGATGTACTGGTAGAACATGTCTGCAGCGTCAGCCCTCTCGTCAACGACGGTATCTGTGATCTGAGACCAAGTGCTAGCGAAAGAGCGAGTGAAGAGGTAGTCCGTCACCTTCGGGATGATGTCGTAGTCAGCGAATCTGATGGAGAGGAGCTCGTTCACCAAGTCCTGAAACTTGGCGCGACCCAGCTGTATGAGATCGTCACTCACATCATTCTCCATCACCTTTTTCTTGAGCTCGGCGTTTCTGATATCCTCCATGACGATCCCATAGTACACAGCGTCTTTCTGGAATTTGGCCATCTTGTCATCAATGGCCTGAAAACCCGGATTGACTTGATTGTACTGCAACATCATGTCGAACACAGGGAACACGCCCTGGTCGTAGGCGTCCTTCAACTTGAGCCCAAGTTTGATGTACGGATCATCAAGGGACTTCACCAACGCCTTGTTGGCGCAGACGTTCTTGAAGGCAGCCACCTGCTCTGCGTTGGGATACTTCACGAGCGACTCCACAGAGCTGACAAAGTCTCCAAATGTGCAGGCCATTGCGAGTACGTCCTGTTGGGTGAATCCATCCTGTCCCTCGGCGACCCGGCGCTTCTGGATTTCCTCAATGAACTCAGCCACATCGTCGTTCGTGAAGGGACGCTTCTTCGCCCCGGACGTTGGGGTGTAAGATTTCGACGACATCACTGAAACGTTCGTGCCAATGCGACGGTTCTGTTACAGGAAGGTGAGTTTTCAGGAGGCCCTTGTATGAAGCTTCTCCCTTCCTTCGCGGGACCACCAACGCTGTCGCAGGGCCTCATAACCATTACCTGGTTGGGGCAACATCTTAGGTCTAGGAGCTGTATAGAAGTTTCAGTTCCGTATAGAAGAAATGATATAGGAAAGACGAGCTACTCAGTAGCCAAAGGTATGGTTACCAGCGATCCAGCTGTTGACCATAGAAAGTGCTGCGACAGGCTGATCATAAGGAACCATGTGACCAGCATCGTAGATTCTGAGGAAGGTCAAACCACCGAAACTCTTGACTTGACCAGCCTCCTTCTCCTCAACAGTCCATGGTTTGAGGACCTCCTCTCTGTAGCTGTCAGCCAAGATCCAGTCCAAGTCGTCAGTCCAGGCGTGGTTGCCCAACCAGTTGCAGATGAAGTCCTTGTCACCGGCGTAGATGAGCACTGGGTATCCCTTGTCCAACAACTCGGCAATGTAACCCTGGAAAGGCTTGGATTCGTCACCAGTCAAAGCAAATCTTCTGAAGACATCGTCATCACAGCCCACGTACTCCTCAACATCGGAACCAAGAGCGGCTTGCACCTCCTTCAAGTTCAAGTACTGTTCAACGTAGTCCAAACCCTTGTAACACAACGACTCACCACCGTCACATGGACCTCTGATGTCGTAAACGTTCAAACCAGTCTTCTCAAATGGTCCAAGAGTGACCTCGGCACAGTAAATGTTGGCTGGGACACAGACGAATGCACTCTTAGTCTTGTAACAACCTTCAACCAAAGCAGCACAACGTGGGTACTTGCGTTCCATATCGTCACAGTCCTCCTCGGACAAAATTGGTGGGTAGCCACCCT
>JAJMKQ010000386.1:0-11194 GCA_030569395.1 Petasospora rhodanensis
GAATGGCACAGTCAGCCTGGGAGGTACCAGTAATCATGTTCTTGATGAAATCTCTGTGACCTGGAGCATCAATGACAGTAACGTGGTACTTTGGAGTCTCGAACTTCCACAAAGCAATGTCGATAGTAATACCTCTCTCACGCTCAGCTTTAAGCTTGTCAAGAACCCAAGCGTACTTGAAGGAACCCTTACCGAGCTCGGCAGCCTCCTTCTCGAACTTCTCGATAGTTCTCTTGTCAATACCACCACACTTGTAAATCAAGTGACCGGTGGTGGTAGACTTACCAGAGTCGACGTGACCGACGACAACGACGTTAACGTGAGACTTTTCCTTACCCTGTAGCAATTTGTTAGTATGAATGTTCAGGTTGGATGCGCTTGTCTTTGTTTGTGATCTGCAGTGATGAAAATTTTCACCGCTGCAATCCCGGCTCAGTGGCGGCAAGGAATGGACTTGAAACGGGGGATTGGGAGCCAAGACACAAGTCCGGAAGCCCATATGGAATCAAGCTTGAGTCAGATCAATGTGGAATTGATGTTCAGAAGACTCAGCCCTGGATCCTCCACTGTTCAAATCAGGGTACTGCCCAAAAGCGTTCGAAGCTCTCCAAGTTGGCCATTTGAGGGGAAAGTGATGAAACAAAGACAGAACCACGGGGAAGCTGAAGGCAACTCACCATTTTGGCTTAGTTGTATAGATTTCTCAGAAGGAATGCAGTGATTTCCGGTGTGAGTGACGAGGAAAGGAAAAGAAGAAAAAAAAAGGGGAGATGGCAAAGCGCTGAAAAAAGTGGCGATCGCCCTGGCTCTTTATAGCGCTGTCCGCCTCCGAAAATTTTTTCTCACATCGGCCTTGCAGGAGAACAAAAAAGAAAAAAAAAGGCGCTGGCCATCGCGCTCGCTAGGCAGGCCGTGCTGAAAAGTACGCTGCATGTGCTGAAAAGTGCGCACTTGGATCCTGCCTACGGTCGACATCCAGGCGGAGCCGGAGCAAACTTTCAGCCTGGCCGCCAAAAAAAGAAACGTGGCCCCGAGAAATCGGGAACCCGGAGCGGGTCCAATCAGGCGTTGATGGGTAACCAGAGTATGGAACATTCGGGAAAAACATTGCTTTAAGGGTATTTCCGTATAATAGGCAACCATAGATGACTCACTCTACACTTTTCCGCTTGACTGGAAGCGATTTATCGATGAAAGTGCGATGTTTCCTATTTGGTGTCAAAATTTCGCTTCGGCGATGAGCCCTGTAAGAACCGGGACATCGCGTTCACCGAATCCAGTTGGAGCTGATTACCTGCGTCAAATCTCATCGCACGGGATGTCTGGTTGTTGAGGGCAACCCATCAGAGCGGTCTGTGGCTTTGGAAGAGTTGAGGACACAGTCAACTGCTCGGACTACAAGTGGCAATTCATAAATAGTATCACTTTCGTGTAAACAAGATGACCAGTCATCCCAGATCTCACACCTCTTTGATCACAGATGACAGTAGAGAGGCTCGTCGTACGTGGCGTACTTATCTCTCAAGTGTTTTGGGATGTGGTCCCAATGGCCATTCTGCTCCAACCACGATCTGCTAAAGATTCTCGAGGCATACTTCTCCGAACCATCAGCGATGGTGGTGACAACGTTGGATCCCTCTGGCAATGTCAACGCCAACTCCCTGGCTGCACAGATGTTCAACCCACCACTGGCACCGATCCAGCAGTCATGCTCGTCAATCACCTGGTAGATAGTCACGATGGCATCCGTGTCGTTGATTGTGACAGCGTCATCAGCGAACATCAAGGCATCGTGCATGTTACCAGTCAACGTGTGCTTGCCAATACCCTCAACGAAGGACTCACCCTCAGACTTCCAACCGTCTTGACCCTTGGTCTTGATGAAGTGACAGAGACCAGAACCGTCCTTATCAGCGAACCAGCACGTCGTAGCACCGTTGGTCATGTCCTTAAAGTATGAGGCAATGCCCATGAACGTGCCACCTGTACCAGCAGATGCAACGAAGCCATCAACCTTACCATCCAAAGCCCTCCAGATCTCTGGACCAGTCCCGTTGTAGTGAGCCTTTCTGTTGGACAAGTTACCCATCTGGTTCAAGTAGACAGCGTTGGGCGTGCTCTCAGCGTAGGTCTTAGCGGCATTGGTGAAGAACTCAGGGTGATCTGGGGCAACGTTGGAAGGGCACTTGACAATCTCACATCCCAGACTCTTCAAGAGGTTGATCTTCTCGTCTCCTGTGCAGTCAGGAAGGAACAACACCACTTTGAAGGCTGGTGTGAAGGCCCTGGCCAAGATGGCGATGGAAACCCCTGTACCACCGGCGGTAGACTCCACCAACGTTCCGCCTGGGCTGATCTTACCAGAGCTGATGACATCGTTGAACAACTCGATCACGACGCGGTCTTTGATAGTTCCACCTGGGTTGTGGTACTCACACTTAAAGTAGATGTTTCTGCCAATGGCATTGGAGAGTGACTCGAACTTTACCAAGGGCGTGTTACCAACCTTCTGGATGAACTCCTCTCTCGTGTAGCTTGGGACTGTACCAGTCATGTTTGTACGTGGCGGTTTGTGCTGTTGTTATGGTGGGAGGGACGCGTTAGAGAGAGTGTGACGTGGCAGGGGGAGCGTGTGTGGCTTTTATATTTGAGTAGCCGCCAGGAGGGGAACGGACGTCTGTGAACGATGAGCCTCTAAAAAGTGCAAAAGCGTAACTTGATTGGCCAGGAGTGCATGTCCACTGGACAAGTCGAGCGGAAAACAACCTTATCAGTCAGTCACACATCCGAAGTGAGCATTTTTCAGAGCTAAGAATAGAGAGACTGTTTTGGCGTTGTTTGGGTGCTGGGAAAGAGCGTGAACACAGATCTCAACCAAGGCGATGTGATGTGGATGGTACGAGCGTAAACCCTTGACACAGACACCATCCTCTTCATCGACCGCATAGATTCGACAACCAGCGGACAGAGGCCCTTGTTCCAAAACAGCGGGAGAGCCGCCGGACCGTCGTGGCCACATCTCGTTCAAACGAGAACAAGCCCTGCTAGCCAATGGGAAGCCGGCGCCGGAGGAGACAGCGGACAAAATCCAGAGCCCGCTGGACAAATGAATTTCTTTTTCTTCCCCGTTCTGGCTCCGGTGGTGGCCCTCACCTCCAATGAACAATTCTGTGATGTTTTGATGGGTTTGCCATGAAATCTGAGTCTCCGGGGGCTTCTCCACGTTTATATACACCTCGATGTAAACAATCATGCAAGAGAGAGAATCTTTGGCACCTTTATATGTTGAGCACGCTGGTGGGCGCCACGATTGCGTGCTGTGGGCGCCACAGTTTGAGAAATTGTGGTAATGCACGTGATCATTTCGCGAACTTTGGCGGAACTGTGGAAGCCGGGCTTTGGGTGGTGGCGGACTTCTGCTCCTTGGAAAGGCGTGGAGGAGAGGAAGCGGCGAAAAGATGAGGGCACTAGGTGACTCGTCCTGTACTTCAGAAGCATCAATACTAGATCCCCGAATATGGAGTTGTTTTACTCGCGCATTGCGCTTTAAATCCCATTCCACACCTCATTGCGGTCGTTTTTGTGGTCTCTGATCTCTTCGCACCTGGAGATGAGCTCTTCAGTGGTTAAAGCACCAGTCAACCAAGCAGCAAGAGCAGCGGGGCAATAAATCCTGTGTAGAAGTTGTCAAAGTAATGGTGTCCGTCAATACTTAACAGACGGGGCGCCACTGTGGGCCCTCAAACTGTCGCTCAAGTCACCCGTTTCGGGACACACCGCAGACGGCAAACGGCAAGCGCGCGATCTTCAAAAGATCCCAAACTTTTCAACTGCCACTCACAACTCCCTTCAGCGCACCGTCCGAAGTACCACCACAACAATGTCATCCAGTGTCATCTCTCCAACAATTAAGTACAACCCAGCAGCACACAAGCTGATCACAATCGCCGCCGGTTGTTTCTGGGGTGTCGAGCAGATCTACAGAAGAAACTACGGCACGAAGGGCCTGATCGATGCCAAAGTCGGCTTCGCCAACGGCCACGCCGACCTCGATTCCGTGTCATACAAGAGAGTCTGTCAGGGTGACACTGAGTTCGCCGAGGTGTTGCAAATCTCATACGACCCAAAGGTTGTGTCGTTGAAGGAGCTCCTCTCGTTCTTCTACAAGATCCACGATCCAACCACACAGAACAGACAGGGCAACGATACAGGGACGCAGTACCGTTCTGCCATCTTCACACACTCTGACGAGGACTTGAGCATCGCAAAGCAGGTTACGGAGGAGTATCAGCCAAAATGGGGGAACAAGATCGTCACTAAGATTGAGCCAATCAGAAACTTCTATGATGCGGAGGATTATCACCAGCTCTACCTCGACAAGAACCCGGAGGGATACCACTGTGAGACGCACTTCATTAGGGATTTGTGATTTCTACGGAGAGGAAGGTTAGCAGAATGCATGCAGATGTTTATGAGCCGTTCTCTATGTGAAACAAATGTAGAAAATTGGAGGGCAAGAGATGATCAACATCTGATGGATGTGTAGGCAAAGAGTACCAGACTCAAGGAGAGACAGCGATGCAAAGAGTAGTATCACAAGGGGGCATGAAATGCAAAGTGTTGGGTCATGGTCATCGTGACGAGATGTAGCATGAAGGCGGGAAGCATGCGTGGTTGCGGTCTCACAAGAAGCTTGGTTTGGGGATGGCGGAAGAGTCTGGAGTACTGACGAGTGAAGAGCCGGCGTAGTGGGTGGCAGAGGATGGGGAAGGCGACATGCCTGTCTTTGTAGGCGACTTCTTCTTGTTCTTCTTGTTCTTGCTCTTTGGCTTAGCATCTTGGCCTGGCGTTGTCTGTGCAGCTGTAGTATAGGAGTTGTTCTGTGCGTTGGATGTCTTCGGACTGGAGAGTGGGGACTTCATCGCCTGTGGTTCCGGAGTCTGTGGTGTTTGGTTCTTTGGGCGGTTGGTCTTTCTCATGTTCTTCTTTGGCTTGTCTGCGCCAGCGGAGTCAGAGGTGGACGGCGGCTGTTGTTGCTGTTGCTGTTGCTTTGGCTTTCTCTGTCTGGTCTGTTTCTTCTTCTGTTGGGCCTGGTTGTTCTGCTGGCCATGTCCGAAGTCGACGGGCTTGCCGTTTGGATGATGAGATGGGCCTTGGTTCAAGTTGGGCTGGTTGATGTACTGGGAGTCGTGTCCCCCGGGCGGCTGTTGGCTCATGGCGGTGGATGTCACGAGGGTGTGTTGTGGATGTTGTTACTGTGTCGAGGAGTTGTTTAGAAGCGCAACTGGATTGATGTTTTGGGCTTTTCAACAACAGTGGTAGCTAGCGAAGTGGACGCGTGCCTGTGATTTTTTCTTTCGTGTGGGTGCGGATGGGAAACCGGTCCTTCGCACAACCCCCAAATACAGCGCTCTCCAAGTATGTGGCACAGCTATTACTACAACGTAATGTGCTTCTCTTGATGATCCTTGTACGAATGTACAGTGAAACTCTGGATGAAAGGGGTCTCGAACCGGGCGTTCAAGAGCTCGTTGCTTCAGTACGGATCATCATGGAGCCAAGCGCCCGGCAAAGATGACATCAGCCCTGTCAGTAATACACTAAGGCTGTTGGACTAGATGATCTTATGAGGGCTTTAATGGACGAATCAGAAGAGGAAGACAGCGGACGGCCCTCCTGGCGACGATCCGCCGTAGTCGCCTCTCGATCCCCAGCGTGTTCGCGGCTCGATCCACGGGCGAAGGCGACGACAACAACGACTCGACGCTGTTGGTGACCACGGGCGGCGTGAGGGAGATCTCGTCCAATCAGACACCAGTGAACCCCACAGGCATTCTATTGACTCAAACATCCACCCCACCGGCCCAGACATTTCAGAATCGCACCACATCCGTGAGCAAATATTTAAAAGCCACCCTGGAAGACGTCCGCCTATCTCTACTTCCACTTCAACCACCACAACTTCACAGAGAATGCCCACATACCCGAACTACACCGCTGACGAATTCATCGCACACGTCGGGCACACAGAGCTCATCCGCTTCACTTCCCTGTCCGAAGAACTGGGGCGCAACATCTACTTCAAGGCGGAGTACACGAACCCAGGCCGCTCAATCAAGGACAGAGCAGCATGCTACCTCCTCCGTGACATTATCGAGTCTAAGAGGCTCGCACCGGGAGGGACACTCGTGGAGGCAACAGCAGGGAACACGGGCATCGCATTGGCACTGTTGGCCCGGTCGTACGATCCTCCATACAAGGTTAGACTGTTTGTGCCGGATGTGTTGATCCAGGATAAGGTGTCGTTGTTGGAGAGCATTGGGTGTACGGTTGTCAGATGCAATTCCGACGTGCCAGCGACCCATGACGAGTTCTTCAATAACAGGGCCAGACGTTATGCGGAGGAGCATGAGGATGCTGTGTTTGTGAATCAGATGGATAACACTTCGAACAGACGCGCTCATTACGAGACCACTGGGCCGGAGATTTGGGAACAGTTGCAGGGGACAGTTGATGGGTTTACCGCGTCTGCTGGTACCGGTGGTACGTTGCTTGGTACCTCATCGTTCTTGAAGGAGAAGTCCAACGGTCAAGTCCAATGCTGGGCTGCGGATCGGTTTGGATCTGGACTCTGCTCGTTTGTCAAGTCCCATGGTGAGAGTTGGGAGTCTGAAGGGTCTTCGTTCGTCGAGGGGATTGGTAAGAAGTCGCTGACAGGACAGATGAGTGATACTCTCGAGATGATGGATGGTGCTGTGACGATCAGCGATACTGATGCCGTTGTGATGTGTTACAGACTGTTCCATGAGACTGGGATCTCCGTTGGTCCAAGTGCAGGTCTCAACATCTGTGCTGCAAGGGCATTGGCATTGACGTTACCCGAAGGGTCGAACGTTGTCACGACATGTGCCGATACAGCTGACAACTATGCTTCGAGACTGTTGAACAAGGAGTGGTTGGTTGAGAACGGCCATTGGGAACACATCCCAGAGGAGATGAGAGGCTATGCTACGTACACCGCTTGAGATCTATCTTTAGAAACAGGTTTGTATGAGTTCATTGTACGTAGAGTAACGTAAATGGACCTGTGTACCGTTCCTTCTGGACTAGATCAGTGGGCATCGCCATTGCGCGCGGCGCCCCTGTGCTTGTGTCGTTGTCCTGGTGACTTCGCACCGTTGTCGCTTTTGCGTGCGGACCAATTCTCTCCAGCCACTGAATCCAGAGCAGGGGAAGAAAGAGAGTCTGTGGATCGTTGTAATTGATCCCAGGTGTCACTATACGACCAAGATAGTCGTAAAGAAACTCATCCACCGCCTGCGCACACGGCGAGATCTCGCCCACAATCACACGATGCATCAGCGCTATTACACTGCGGCTTTGCTGATGAGCCTGCGACTGTGTGCGAGGGACCCTGTGGCTTAGGTTTGCGGGTCTCTGGGGGAGGCTGTGGATGGAGAGTAAGGGCGAGAGAGACAAAAAGAGCTACACACAGAGTAGATCAACCCATCCATCATCTTCACCACAGCCCTACGAGAACAAGGGCCCTCGGCCTGGGGAAAAGTTGCACGGGCGCGTCGGCAGCAGGGGATCGTCTGTACCGGGACAACAAGGGACATACGCAGGCAGCGCAACAGTGTGGGGGGACAGGATTGCTGGTAAGAAGAGGGAGGAGGGACGGGAAGGCAGACATCAGACCCACCAAGTACCACAAACCACAGGAGAACGAACGAGGAAGAGCGAACCACAACACGCACAAAAAGTCCGGCACTGCGCCTTTTATCAGTCCGAAAGCGGCAAGCGGTGGTTGCTCAAAGCGGAAGTGGACAGGGGACGCGGGCGTTGGGCAGTTGGCGCTCTTTGCCCACTTCACAGGCCCACGCGAGGGGACGAGAAGGCAAGGGAGAAGGGACAAGAGGGAGGAAGGGTTCAATGGAGGCACCTTTGTCTCCTTAGCCACCCTCCCAGCCCCCAACTGTCCGCCCATTCCCGTAGCAACGCCCCAGCACCCCACCGCCGCCTGCGCCCAAAGTTTCCGGGCCTCCTCCGCTCACGCGCCCCTTTGTCTCTGTCAAGCGTCTGTGGGGCCAGGCCAGGCCAAGTCCAGCCCAACTGGAAAGATTTTTCCCGCTGTCCACTGACCACTGCTCCCGCGTACAAAGGCAAATCAGATCCCACCGCCTGCTCTGCCTGCTTCTCTCCCGCCATCAACCACCACCAACAGCGCTCGTTTGCAAGGCCCCACTCCTCCTCGTCCCCCCGCCCGCACTGCTCCGCTCTGCCGCTCTGCCGCTCCTCTTCTATCGCACAGCAGCCCACCCTTCGTTCCCATTCCCACGACAACAATCAACGCGTCGGCACTACAGCCCAGCAACGACCGCAATGCCTCCAACGTCGCTCCACGCCCGCTCACGGGGGTTCCTCCTCCTCGTAACACTGGCACTCCTCGCCTTCTTCACAGCGCCTGCCCGCTCAGACGTGTCCCTCTCCAAGCCAGTCTCAGGGAAGTCCTTCTCGGCCTCGAGCGGAGCCGCCAGCGTCGAGATTGTGTGGATCGAGTCCAACGCTAAGCCCAAGCTGAGCGACATCACCTCGTACACCTTTGTGCTTTGTTCTGGTCCTAACGACGACATTGACGCCGTGGAGACCCTTGACGAGGCTGTCTCCGCAGATGATATCGATGGATACAGCTACACCGCCAGCATCGACGCCAGTGTTGGTGCCTCTGGTTACTACTACATCCAGGTCTATGCCAAGGCCAAAACAGGCTGGACCATCCACTACACCAACAGATTCAAGCTCACGGACATGACCGGTTCTTATGAGCCAAGTGGCGACGCCGACGACGAGGCTCCAAGTGGCCAGACATCGCTCAGCGACGGCACACAGACCGGAGCCACCTCTATCAACTCGGCCTCCTTCTCAGTGTACTACACCTCACAGACGGGCAAGACGAGATACGCACCAATGCAGACCCAGCCGGGATCAACAGTGACACACAACAAGCAATCATGGTCTAGACGCTATCCAACCAGCGCGGTGACGTACTACAAGTCTGTGATCAACTCACTGCAACAACAATCCACAATCACCCCAGGATGGTCATACACCGTGAGTTCGGCCGTGAACTGGGCCAGTCCCGCTCCAATGCCGAGCGTCAATGGGTGGTACGCCGCCAGTGAGAAGTTGACGAGAACTCCAACTTTGTACACGCCTGCCATCCTGGCGACGGCAAGGACCAAAACCGCTTCAGATTCAACCTCGACTTGATGATTACTCATGATTGTCCTATTGTTTGTTTGGTTTTGTTGTTCTGCTCTTCCTAAGACTCTTTGTTTGCTTTTCATGTTGTCCTTCATTCTGTTCACCCATACCTTGACCTGCTTATCTGCGCAGGCGCTCCCTCCATGTTCTACTATGTATTGACTACTAGTGTTCTCTCATCTGTTACATCAAACAAAAAAATACGTTATCTCTTCATTACTGTACAGATCATAGCCCCTTTTTTTATCTCTTAATCTCTTCTCTGCTTCTTACCCCTGTGGCCCTTGAACCCGTTGAACTTTCTCTTGTTCTGCTTGTTGCCGCCAAAGTTCTCGTTGTTGGCCTTCATCTCAACATAGGCCGGTTTGCTCATGATCAAGAGCTCGTTGTCGTTGTACTTTGGCTTTGGATCCAAAGAGACAAACTTCTTCGCATCCTCCAAATCGGCAAACTCCGCAAACACAGACTGCTTGAACTGCTTCTTCTCATCCCTTCTCAATCTCACCTCGTTCACCTTGCCAAACTGCTGGAACCACTTCTCCAAATCGAGCTGTGTGGACTCCGTCTCCTCGCCAAAGCCCTTGGCGTAAACGGATCTCTGGAATCTCAACTGCTTCTCAGACTCCTTTGGTGGCAAGATCGGGGTCTTACGTCTCACCATCTCACCATTCTCAGAGACAACGAGGAACTCAGACTTTCTCAAAGCTTCGACAACAGCAGACACAGGTCTGAACTTCTTCATTCTGTTGAACGAGGCAATGGTGTTGATCGAGACCCAACCATCCTGGTTCGACTGCACAGTTCTCCACAGGAACTTGTCCTTTGGCAAGTTGGTATCACTGAAGTAGAACTCAACCTGCTTGATCACCTCCTCGTCCTCGAACTTGGTGGCCTCCTCTTCTTCCTCCTTCTTCTCCTCTTCCTTCTTCTCTTCTTGCTCCTCGGTCTTCTTCTCGACCTCCTCGGTCTTCTCAACTGGAGCCTCAGCGGCTGGAGCAGGGGCCTCCACTGGAGTCTCAACGGTCTCCTTCACGGTCTCAACTGGGGTTTCCTCAGACATTGCTGTTACTTTTTGGTGCTTTTCCCTGGGTCCCTTTTCTCTTCTTCCACCGTCCAAGCCCGTTGCGGAAAAAAAAGAGTGGGCCCCCCTCGATGAGCTCCGTGCGGCGGTGTTGGGGCGGGCGCGCCGTGGATAGTCACGTGCATGGTCACGTGCGCGGGACTCGCGGGGTTACGTTCTGGCGTGGTTGAGCTGGGTGATGGTGTCGTTGCCCCTGTGGTAGTGTTCTGCATCTGTAGGTGAATGGAGATGGATGATGTGTGTGAATGAGGTGAGGAAGGACCTGTGATGCTTAGTCCATGTCTTGACTCGTTCTGACGTGGGATCAGATGTGGAGGGTCGATAGTGTTTGTACAACCCTGTGTCGAAGTTCGTGTCCCAGGACGTGACGATGAGTGAGCAGCCTAGTTCTGTGTGTAGTTTGTTCAGTCGCTGGCTCAGGTTCGCGTACTCTTCCTTCGTTGTGCCCTCGAGTTCAGTGCTCCATCTGAAGACGGAGACGTTGTCGACGATCACGCTGAGGAGGGTGTATTTGGACTTTGAAGTGTGGATCTGTCTCAGTTGTTTGACGAGGTCTCCTATTACACTGATATCTCGATGGATGTGGAGTCTCTGCTTCTGCGTTTCGGTGAGCTGGCTCATGAGTCGTGTGTACTCTGCGGAGTTGACTGTCCACGTGTAGTCGAGGTCAAAGACGATGATGATCCCGTCTTTCTCTGTGTTCTCATGGAGCTGTGACAACACTATCTCACACAGGAGCTGCTTCTTTCGCCCCTGGCGATCGATGATCAGAAGAGACGTGTGCTCCCTTTCGTTGATAAGTGGGATGGAGATCTCATGTTCGAATGGCTGTATGAGCTTGAAAGGGGT
>JAJMKQ010000387.1:0-11127 GCA_030569395.1 Petasospora rhodanensis
CCGGTCAGGCCACACCGCACGCAGAAGGGCGCTTTCCCGTCGCGGGTCTGCGCTGCTGGCGGAGAGCGGAGGCTAAATTACACGGCCAATCCCCGGCTGGTGGGTCTCGTTGTGGGTGGTGGAGGCATTAGAAGAGGCATAGGATGTTCCCCCGCCCCTTCATGAGCTCCTACACAGGCTTTCCTTCGGCTTTGTTGGCTGCCTGTTGCAAGGATCAGACCCCTACTACCGAAAACAGAGGGGTTGGCGCTCGGGCCCAGAAGTTGGACAAGCTCCCGCCTGCTGTAGCGCTGATCTCTTGGGGGAGAACGATCGACGCAACCTGCGCCTAGGCCGTTTTTGGGGTCGCCATCCTGATGTGCACTAAAATAGAGTTACCGGGTCCCTGGAGAGAAGTGTTGACCTTTTCTGCTGGATCAGGGGTCCACATTGGTGGGTATCACAGAGCACAGACAGCGCTTGTTGCACCCTCGTAAGTTCCCCTCGCAAGCCACGTTCACCATTGCCCGCACCTACTGCGTACTCCGAGTGCACCCCCTCGAGGTTCAACAGCGCGCCCGTGTGGTGCAGGGGTACCGACGAGTCAAGTACAGAGGAGATTACCCAGTCTGAACATCACCCACAGCGACTCCCCAAGACGGCCAATGGCGTCCAGATCGGTGTCGCAGCGTGTGATGAGATTCAGATCAGACAAGCGTCCCAAAACAGTCGCGCGTCAACATCTAGGGGCACATCACCAACCCCCTGGGACCTTGACACGTGAAACTCCGCTGAAGCTCAACGGCTTTGGGCTGTTTGGGTTGCACGAGGGAATGGCCACTTCTAGACCTCTCACCCTTCATCGAATCAGCGTGCAATAGATAAACTGCCAGAGTGCCGGGTGGTCGTGTGTACATAGTTTCTACCCATCTGGATCCCACGTTCCGGATAACCATACCCAAATTGGACTTCTACAGCGCTGCCAGGGGCCAGGGGTTGATGTCCTCTCAAATCCCGAGAGGCCTACAGATATCTTTGTCAATGCAAATGATGTTGGGTAGGTATCTATACTCTATTTTTAGTCGTAGGCATTCATGCCCATCAGCTCCAGGTACCTCGTCGTACAACTGTAGTCGTTCAACGTGAAATCCTTCCCAGGATCACAAGAACAGCGTTTCTTTTTGAACAGGTCCTCGTTCAACGGACACTGGAGGTATGGGGCATGGATGTATCCCAAGTCTCTGAACCAGTGTGTCTCCTTCTTCTCCAGGAAGAGACTTGCGTAGATGCTTCGTATTGGACCGTCTCCCCAGCGTTCGTAGAATATGCCTCCCTTCTTGTCCAGGTGATCAAAGTACCTCTGATATGCTTCGGTCCTGAAGAAGTCAAGATCAGCCACCTCAAAGTTCGTCCAGAAGTGACACAGGTTGTACCCACCACCTTCAGTCAAGATGAAGTCTCTCAGACTGTCCGTGGGTATCTGCTGGATGAGGTCCTCCTGGTCAGGAGCGTTGAAGAACTCCGCCACACTTTCGAACAACGTCGGGATCGTCACCTTGTACTCAAAGATCGAGATCGTGAACCCGTACTTCTTCCCGTTCTCCCTCATGTACTTGAACACATCATAGTCAACATCACAGAAGAACTTCACACCAGGCTCCACACGCCAGTAGTACTTGTATGGTTGCACGAGCTCGTGCCACTGGTAGAACCCGGAGTACCACCGACACATGTGTCTATAACTCTCCACGCCACCATAGATGACCCTCTCTTCCATCTTCTCCATCTCCTGCTCCATCTTCTCACGATCGATCCACTCAGGCAGGGACCAGTGCTCCTGGCTGATCAACCCGAACTTTGTCGTCCCGCTCACCATCGCACTCACCAGACTCTTGAACTCATCCGTGAAGGGGACATCGTTCAAAAAGACCCAGTCGTAGTGGAATCGATGGTTGAACCTGTCCTCGACGTTCTGTATCGTCGCCAGCATCTCAAAGAGGTCCGAGTTCCGACATAGCGTCAACAACGTGGCGTTCTCCCTCGTGTATGACCCTTCGGGTAGTGCTTTGGAAGCCCACGGAAACGAAGGAATGGACGTCTGGACCAAGGACACCGCCAGGGCGAGGTAATGCAGTAGCCACGGCCACATTTTTTTTTATGGTGCTCAGGTAGGAGTCTGAGATGTGAGTTTAGAAGAGTGCCATTTCGTCACAGATGGGCCGGTGCTCCCAGAATCGAGGCTTGGGAGGTGGGTCTTTTCTTTTGGGCATCCCGTCCCAAGATCAGTCGCCGGGACGACGTAAACGCGCAGCTCGGAAGACGCTCTAGATCAGAGAGGCAAAATGTGGCTACGTAGGTATAGATTACGGGTCGTATTCTGTGGGTGAGATGCCCGTTTAGAAAGCACTGACTAGTGCAGATTATAGGCGTCGATGGTGTCCTTCAGGTGGCGAGGCGTTTGGAGATCAGGGGATCAACTGTCAACTCTCCGTAAATACATCTCTTGGAAGCTTTTTTTAGCCGCACCTTAAGGATCTAGGTCCGAAGTCCCCACCACGCTTCAAAAGTTCGAAACCTTACTACGACATCACGGAGAGTTTCAAGTCACATACGCGTTCATTACATCAATCTTCATCTCTTAGCTCCTCCAGAACAGCCATGACAATCTTGCGTGGGTCCTCAAGGTCAGGAGCCTCGTCAAGCCAGTAGTCAAAGATAACCACTGTGTTCTTCAACAACTCCTTCACTTTCTGCCTCTTCACAAACCTCTCACGGAACCGGCAGTACAGCCCATACACCAACATCGCTCCAACAAAGGTGTTTCTCAAGTAGAACCAAGAACCAAAGTGTCTGTGCGTGGCAATCGGCACGTTGAGCAAGTCAATGGTCTCAGCAGCCTGTGACAACACCTCGTCGATGAATGGGTTGTCGTAGTCATCCACGGTGTCATGCAGGATCAAGTACACCAGTGGCCTGAAGAGCAGGAGCTTGAGCGCAATCATGCGTGTCTTGATGAAGCTGATGATCTCTGAGACACGAGGTTCGAGAAGCTCGGCACGTTGTGATAAATTTGAAGAGGATGTGTCCGAGTTGGGCGTCATTGGAGATCTCTCATCTCCCACTGGGGTCTGCGTCATGGTTGATGATGTGTTGGAGGATGTGTCTCTCTTATCTGTGAATTGCTTCAGGACAAACCCATGAGGCTGCAACTCAGAATCCACCGCAGATTCATCAGCCTGGAGAATCGGCTTACAGTGCTCAACCATGCTCTTCTCAATCTTGCCCAAATCTCCGAGGTATTCGGTAGTCCGCTGGATGATGGTGGCCACGTCGTACTTCCCCCAGTCCAGACTGTAATCGTCCTCGATGAACTCACCCAAGTTGCCCTCCTCGTTGGCGGAGGCGATGGGCTCGTAAAACTCATCGAGGAATCTGTTCTCAAGTTTGCGAATGACAATCTCTGTGAGGAAGAAGAACCAGCTCGTGTGTTCCGTTGAAGTTGATGAGCCAGACATCGGCGGTGTCGGATAGATGCTTGGGAATGGGTAGTTGACAATCCCACTCGAGGGGACCATAGGACTGAGTTCAACACGGAGCTCAGACTCATACTTGTAACAAGAGTGGAAGACACGTTCCAGAGTTCTGTGCTCGTGCTCTGTGAATTTCCTGCCCGAGGACTTGTAAGACTCTAAGATCGTCATCACTGTGGTGGAGGCCTTAAACACTCGGTCCCACGCCTTGAGCGGTTTCATGTTGTACATCCAAAACATGGCTTGGAGGAGGTAGAACTGGACATTGCTCAAGTCAAAGTCTGGGATGGCGGTCTTTGGAACAGCGTTCACCAGTTTGGCCATCACAGCGAGCTTGAATGCCTTTGGAGCCACGTCGGACTTCTCCATCGTTGATGTCCCATGGTCAACCAAGTTCCGCATACTCAGCGTTTTACTCATGAGTCCAACGGCACAGCACTGGATCAACACTGGGAGTGCCAGACAGTCGTCTGGGAGTATCATGTCAAAAAGGTAGATGTCTGGGTAGATGCTCGTCTGTCTCCTTATGTGGTCCAGCGTCCTGAGTAGGGTCTTTGTGTTGATGAACGGGTCCTTGGATGACACGTTCTTCGTAAACGACTCGGCATAGGTGCCCATGTTGGCCTTCAGATCTTGATTCAGCGATCTCATCTCCTCAGGAGTGAACATATCCAGAACTGGGACGTCCTTGTTACTTGTCTTTGCCAGGATCGGATTCATGGCACGAGCCTTGTACTTCTCCTTGAAGATGGGCCACTTGAGACAGCCATCGCCCCTCGAGTACCAGTTACAGCTCGACCAGACTGGAGGATGGTGCTTCCCGTTCACACCGGCCATCTGTGTGATCACGTCTCCGTCCTCGCCTCTCGAGACGAGGCTCCGATACATACACGTACTCCCGCTCTTGCCACAGCTTCCGCACACCGGTCTCATCAGGTCACACTTGATCTTCTTCATTCGACACGACTCACACGACATCACTGTGCGCCTGCGAGGTGCTGCTGGTTGTGACGCGGTCTTTCTCTTCTTCGTCGTCGGTGCTGGCTGGTGAGCGGGGGCGCGTTGGGTGTGGACTTGAGGCTGGGGGTGAGGGTGTGAAGCTTGTTGGAGAGGGCCGTTGTAGGATGATGTTGCTCCAGCTGGTGGGGCATAGTGCTGTGGTGGCTGGCCGAGTGAGAGCGTAGGATCCATCAGGAAGCCCGTGTGCTGGAGTGGTGGTTGGCCTTGGGCATGCTGTGATTGTTGTGGGCCCGGGTATCCTTGCTGGCCTTGGAAGGGATTCGACCAGACGACGTTCGGGACCTGCTGCGAGCGTTGTCCCTGCTGTTGCTGTAGTTGTTGTGTACCATCGTCCGGGAGGAAGTACTGCTGCTGTTGTTGCTGGGGGTCTTGCCCCAGGTAGTTGTCGTGGTTGTTCGGATTGTGGCTCATTGGTGGGAGATGTGATTCTCAAACATTCAAAGGTAGCGGCGGTAGCCCAACGTGGGTTGGTGGCTGACGGTTGGGTGGGCTTGTGAGTAAGCGAGGGAGTGAAGGTGAGTGTCTGTGTCTGCTGTACAACGAAGGACAGAGGAACAGCGGTTGTGGGCCGGCCGGTGGGCAAATACGGAGCAGGCAGAACACGGTTACTATTTAAAAAAACGATCTTCCTCGCACGCGCCCAGCAGGTGGGATTTGTGGGAGCGCCTGCCAGGCCCAGCGAACGAGACTCGAAAGCTTACGCAGCGGCCGCCTCGCTAAACCGGCAGCGACTGGAGTCTCCCTGCACTGGGCGAGAGACAGAGCTCAGAGCTGCTCTGCCTGCGTGGCGAGGACCCTGATTGGCCCAGCGCACACGTTGTCCAGATCTGCGGCCCGGTGGCAGCAGCGGCGTCCAGTCAGAAGCTTCGCTGTGTTCGCTCGTTGGCTGGGGTCGAGCGGATAACGCGCATCATTATACGATGCCCATTCTTGGTGCGCCTCCAGACTCCAGATCACTTTCCACCGCGGGATGGAGTGGGAAAGAGGGTGAAAGAGGCCCTATGTGTGGGTGAGAGGAACTCCGATCACACTCCGAAGCTGCTCCGAACAGGCCTCTCCTGTCTTCACCGCCAGCGCTTATGGTATCAATAGACGTTAAACATTGCCCACGCTGCGTCGTCTGCCGTGCTAAATCTGGCTGACAGACCAGTCTGGACAGGTTCGACCTTCGAGCCTATAGTGCTTCCACGCAGCAGGCCCCATGCAACCAGCATAGACCGGTTTTCTTAGTGAGACCTGGAGACCAGCGATCATGGATTACGCGCACGGAACCGTTGTTTGATTGGATCGTTTCTGCCGCCGGCTGTCCGCCCGCCTCTGTGTTCTCGGATTAGGGAGCCCTCTGTGAGAGCCACGAGAGCTCCGCCCGCTTTTTGCTCAACAACTCCCTTGCACACCCAGCTGGACGTACAGGGACGTTTCGTAACTGGGAAGAGACACGGGCCCGACTCTGTTACTACGTACTGCTCCCCTCCCATCCAGCGTTGCCCCATGAACTCAGGACAAGCCTTGTACAAATTTAGGCGTACAGAGACACGCCTCGGGCTGCCTGCCTCCATCAACACAGATCGAGGCTTGAGCACAACCTCTCTTCCCTCTTGTTTTTAATGTGCTCGATTCAAGACGCCATCACCCAAGAAGTGTCTGGTATAACGTCATCGAGTAATTGGGATCGTTGGAAGTTAACCTAGCATAATATGGTCCCTTCTATATAACTTTGGCCTGCAGATGTGCTGTACGGGCTTGCCAGGATAGGAAGCAAACTGACGTAGTTGCAGCAGCAGCACCAGTCAAAAACAAGTTTCCTCCTCGAGAGACACGGGATATGCTTTTTGTATTTGGCGGGAGCGGAAAGCTCTCCCCACCACTGGTTCCGCCTGGCAAAGAAGTTGGTTGCGCGATAAGCTTACGCTGCGGGAGGAGGGGCTGAACCCCCCGGTGGCTCGCTCGAGCTGACATCCGCCCGATTGTTCTCCTCAGCTCCCAGCTCCCTCCTGGCACCTCCACCGGCTTAGTGCTCCCAGGATGCCTCTCCGCCCATCGGCCGAGATCTCTTGCGGGGGATCCCTCATCAGAGGGCCCCTAAGCGTACGGCTGAAGCAAGATTTTCCGTGTGTTTCTTTTCGCTTCGATTTTTTTTGCGATGGGGGCGACTCTTTATCTCTTGCTGTTGCTCTGCTCTCCCTCCCGGATCTCAGATTTGCCACCATTCCCCCATTAGCACTCCCCAAGATCCCACTGCCATACTCCCTCTCCCCCACATCACATCCACATCCTCTCCCACACTGCCACCACCTTCTCTTACACCGCATTGATCCGAAATGTCTCGCCTGATCGGTCTTTATCAACATCAGCTGGAGCGCAACCCAAAGCTCACCAACTCGCTCATGACAGGCTTCCTCTTCGGAACAGGAGATGCCATCGCACAAGTCTTCTTCCCTGAACGTCCCAACGCACCATACGACCTTGCACGAACCGCACGAGGTGTGATCTACGGATCTTGCGTCTTTTCATTCATCGGCGCCAAATGGTACACCGTCCTTTCCAAGATCAAACTCCCGTCTCGTCCAGGTACAAACCCACTCTATCAACAAACAAAGAACGCAGTTGCACGAGTCGCGGTGGATCAACTATGCTTCTCCCCACTCGGTATCCCGATCTACTTCTCCGTCATGTCCCTGATGGAGGGAAAGTCATACGAAGAGTTGAAAGATAAGCTCGTCACCAACTGGTGGCCCACCTTGCGTACCAATTGGGTTGTGTGGCCTGCTTTCCAACTGATCAACTTGGGCTTTGTCCCCGTGCAGCATCAATTGTTGATGGTCAACTCGATCAGCATCCTCTGGAACACATACCTCAGCTTGAGAAACTCCAAGAAGGGAGACAACAAGCCCGTGCACTACCCACCTGTTCCTGAATGATTTATCACCCTTCATTATTTATTACATACTCATTCGTTTGCTCAAGAGTGTAGATGATAGATCTGTGCGCTGTCTCTTTGAGATCAACACGTTCAGCGGATCAACACCGATCTTTCTCTTCCTTTCTATCTCATCACTTTCAGCGTCGGAATCGGAATCAATCACAATGACTTCTGGTTCTTCCCTTTTCACTTGAGCCAGCACACTCTGTCTCTGCGCCTCTGGCACTTCATGGTCGTAACGTGGCTCAGATCTCTGTGGAATGAGTGATACCAGTGGACTTGAGTGCACAGAAAAAGGTGTCTCTGAGCTCACCGGTTTGTGTAGAGTATCTCCACTTCTTCTCATCGGCGTTGGCGAGCCCGCGTCGTCCCCAGTCTGTTGTGTTCTTCTCGGTGTTAACTTCTCAAAGCTCAGAAGAGAAAGAGGATCATATTGGTGCTTCTTGGTGAACGACATGGACTCAGAATCAGATTGTTGTACTTCATCGTCTGAGTAGAATGGCGATCGTGATGTGTGCTGGGTGTGCCTCGAGGTAGTACCATGGTCTTGTCCGGCATACCACCGCTCCTTCCTTGTGAGTGATGTTGGAGTTGGAATCTCAGCAGTCTTCGTGTCCAGTCTTGTCTTCGATGGTGTACGGTACGAACCAAGTGATGGCCTCAACCCAACGTCACTTCTCCTCGTCTTCTTTGGAGTTAGCGGTTCCAGTAAGCTCAGAGGGTCCTTCTTCGTATCATGCTCATGATCACTCCCATCTCCAAAGAAGTCATCCCAGATCATAGTTCGATCAGCAGCCTTGAGAGTGGCAATGTGCCCTGTGTTCTCCTCAATGGTCATGCTCTCCAAATTCACCAGGTCTCCCTGCTCGTCTTCACCGATACCCTCATACCTCTGAATAATGCTCTGCCAAACGGCATTGAGCTTCTTTCCTGCCTCGATCTTCTTCACGGACAAGTCACCGTGGTCTAGCTCCTTTTTTTGAATCTCAATGGAACGTACACCCTTGAAGCCCTTCTTCTTCTTTGTCGTTGAGAAGTACTTCCTCTGCATCTTCTGCTGCATCTCCTGTCGCTGATCATCCCAATCGTCTTCTTCCGTCGAGTAATACTCACTGTCAGTGTAGTAGTCTTCCCTCGTAGGTCTGTAAGGTCTGTATGCTGTTTCAGAGGCATCATCGTCTCCACTGAATTTCGATTCTGATCCAGATGCTGAGCTTGATTCCAGGTCATCATCATCCATGGGCGAATCTGTGTATCGAATTCGACTTGTGAGCATCGACAGCTCCTCATCTTCAGAGTCACTGGTGTCTTCTTGTGATACCTCATCTTCACTGGCCGAACTCTCAGTGTCTTGAGGCTGTCTCCTTCTCCGTGTTCTGCCATCCCTTCCGGGGTTGTCTTCACGTTCTCGTATGATGGGTTTGGGCGCCGAGCTCACGGGACCATTTGGCCTCTCCCTCCTTTTCATAAGCAACAGCATCGTGTAGATCAGTGTGGAAGTGATAGTCGCGTTGATTCCCTTCGTAGTAGAACCAAGGGAACTTCACCCTTGACACGCTTCTATACCTGTCCCGATCTGGAAATCCTCCAGGCGCGCCAGCCGCCAGCCGAAAGGGCAAGGAAAGAAGAAATTCGCGAATTGTTCGCGAACTCGTTCGATGCCTCTTTCACCGATCGTTGATCTTGTCGCTGTCGTTCAACACCCGGCCCTGAAGACCGAGAGACCCTGAATCATCGCTGGAGTCAGATCTCCAACCATGTTCAGAACACATTTGGGCCGGTCACTACGACCAGGCCTCGGCATGGGCAAACGCTTCACATCCACAGCGACTCAGCAACCCTCTTTCTCATTCCGCTCACGCCCAAAGACCTACATCTTCAGCACCCTCTTCGGTGTGGGGACCATCGCATACTTCACCAACGACAAGGTCCACGATGGCGTCAGACACACCTACCTCACCATGGGACGTGTCTCTGTGGTTGCATGGGCCACCACGAAGTGTCTCTACCACTACAAGGTCACGCTGAGCAAGGAGTACAAGGACAAGCAAGAGCGTTACGCTGCTTTGTCGAAGTGTCATAAGAAGTGTGCTGAGATTACACTGAAGGCACTCGAGACCAATGGTGGTGTCTTTATCAAGCTTGGTCAACATGTCAGTGCAATGACGTATCTTCTCCCGTACGAGTGGACAAGGACGATGATCCCGCTCCAAGATAACTGTCCAGAGTCGAGTTTGGAAGACATCGATGCTATGTTCAAGAAAGACTTGGGACAAGGGATCGAAGAAATGTTCACTGAGTTTGACCCTAAGCCTATCGGCGTGGCATCTCTGGCTCAAGTTCACGTTGCAACAATGAAGAGCGGTCAGAAGGTTGCTGTCAAGTGTCAGCATCCGGCTTTGAAGGAGTTTGTTCCCCTGGATGTCTATTTGACAGAGATTGTGTTTGCCGCTATGGACAAGGTTTTCCCAGAGTATCCTCTGACATGGCTTGGTGAGGAACTGAGATCATCTATCTTTGTCGAACTGGACTTCAACAAGGAGGCCGAGAACGCACAGAGCACCGCTGCGTACTTCTCCAAGTTTCAACATCTCACCGCACTCAGAATCCCAAAGATCATCTCAGCGTCCAACAGAATTCTCATCATGGAGTTCATTGCCGGGACAAGGCTCGATAATTTGAAGGCCATGGACGCTGCCAAGATCAACAGATCCGAAGTCTCTTCGTGCCTCTCACACATATTCAACAACATGATTTTCACTCCAGGAGTTGGTGTGCACTGTGATCCACACGGAGGCAACCTCGCCATCAGACCAAAACCAAAAGACGGCACCGCAGACCCGCTGAACCCCTTCAACTTTGAGATCATTCTCTACGACCACGGACTCTACAGACAAGTATCCACTGAGATGCGTCGTGACTACGCTCGTTTCTGGCTAGCCCTTCTCGATAGAGATCAAGAACGCATGAAGAAGTATGCGAAGAAGTTTGCACATATCGATGACCAGCAGTTCCCAGTGTTTGCAGCTGCCATCACTGGACGTGATATCAAGACGGCCTTGAACTATGACATCTCTAAAGTCCGTGATGAGGAGGAGTGTGTCAACATGGCCAAGGCGCTGACGGAAGGTGAGTTGCTCACGGACTTGATGATCATCTTGTCGCAAATTCCAAGGGTTGTCCTCCTGATCATCAAGACCAACGATTTGACGAGGAACTTGGATGAGGTGTTACAGAATCCACTGGGACCTGAGCGTACCTTCTTGATTCTGTCGCAGTACTGCGCAAAGACGGTTTATGAAGAGGACTTGGAGAAGGCCAGCAGAAAGTGGTTCCTTCCGAGATGGGTGAGCATATTCGCATCGTGGTGCTCATACAAGGAGAGAGCAGGGAAGTTGTACCTGTACGACTTGGTCATGCTGTTCAAGAACTGGTATACGAGGATTTAACATCCGCGGGCTGTAAATAAGGAAAATCGTCATCATATCCATATTAAGCAGGCACAGTTGTTGTAAGGGGTGTATCATTAGTGTTTGAGAGAGCCTCCAAAGTTGATCTTGTTCATTTTCTCCGTCTTGATCATATCAGTGTTCGGTGAGCCCTCGATTGACTCCATCGTGTTGATCTTGCTGTTGGTCAGTGAGCTCAGCTTGAACGAGGACGGTGACAGTGGGA
>JAJMKQ010000388.1:0-10876 GCA_030569395.1 Petasospora rhodanensis
CTTATAGGGGCTAGATCAATCATGCCGAGTTTGGAAGTACTGGGACTATTTTGCTCGAAATTGGGGTCAGGTGGAAGCCCTTGATGTGGTGAGTGTTGTCTTGGTGTTCATTTGCTTCCAAACCTCTTCAATCAGGAGAAAATCGTGTTTTAATTATTGGGCAATTTTGGGCCGCTTCCCTTGAAAAGTGCATCGACTCATGTTCGGGTCGATTTGAAAAGTTGTATCGAAGGCAGCGTTCTTGTCTCCAAATTTTCGAAATTAAAACAGGTTTTCTGAGCGACTCAGAAGACTTAGAGACAAGGGACAAACACCACAAGATCCACCACATCCAGAAGTACATCCTCAACTAACTCACAACCCCTCAGCAGGCCAATTCCAGCGAACACCAAAGACGCCACATCCAGACACACACCCGCACACCAGGAGCTCATTAGCTGAGCAGCGCTTACACAGTCAATGATCTCCTCATTTGATCATGTGGCGCTCGTGATAAGTCGTGAGAGCTCTGCTGTGGCGCTGGTCTTTGGTAAACAGATGATTTACCTACTCGATACACTCAAGTCATCGACAGGATGACACATCCGCTTCGACGCTTATTTGTTCGTATGCGCACGACCCCCCGCACGCGTCAGCTTTGACAGGTTTGGTTTCACGATCCTGTTTTAAACGCCAAACGAACTGTTTTCGGTGTCTGAAGCTCTCTCAAGTCTCAAGACATCAGCTCCCTTTCAGATCAGAGCAACAAGCGATCAATCTCAACGTAACGTCACACAACCACCACACAATGCGCCTCCTCTCCGCCTTCTCCACAGAGCTCGCCACCCAGTCCACGATCCACTCCCTCCTCTCCCACTCCGAGTACTCGTTCGACTCGCTCTCGTCTGTCCTTACTTTCGAGAAGAGCTCACTGTTCGACGTGGACAAGTTCAGGGACACTGTCCTTTGGCTCTATGAGAACCTGGACCTCCCAGTGGCCAGTGTCAACGACGTCTATGCCATGGCCTCGCACTACCTGTCTTGGGGGTATTGGTATCCCCACACACTGGTCTTCCAAGACGACTGGACACACATCGGTGTCAAGGCGGATGCATTGAGCGTCTCCCTTGTCAAAGACTTGGTGCTGTGTTGTATGATGAATAGGTGTACGCACTTGACAGTGTTCACTAAGTCTAAGGATCCAGCCTACATGGAGATCGTCAGGCTCGTTGTCCAGAGAGATGTCCAACACCACTACGTCACGGAGAAGGTTGTCACTGAGTTGATCCAGGACAAGGAGATCAGAGTGGGTTGCTCCAACCCTGCCACGGGTGAGTTGAACTCTGAGTTCTCCCTGGTGTTTGTCCAATGTGATGACTTCCGTGCACAGGACCTGGATTTGTTGATCACCACCACTGATGATGAGTTGCCTCTTCAGATCATTGGCGAGATTCCAACTGCCGCAATCGCCGATGTCTTGAGGGTCTGATCAACAACCCCTGGTACGCGCCACACTCGCCACTAAAAGCAAATTCATCCTTTCTCCACTCTTTTGCTCTCCTTCACAACACACACAACGAAACACAATCACAACTTCTACGAGAATGTCATCCCGCTGTTCAGATCCGTGTAAACCGGAGGCCTGTGCCATCCAGGGTGAGTCCATACATTCCTTCCTGCCACAGCAACAACGTACTAACCACACACACCGCAAGACTGCCTCAAGCAATGGAACTACAACGAATCGAAATGCACAAAGATCATCGACAACCTCTACGCCTGCTGCACACAGTTCTACAAAGACAACGGCACCGACGCACGCACAGTGTGTTGTCCCGTGCCCTCGCTGCTCGAGCTCAAGATCAAACAACGACAACAGGAAAAAGTGGATGCCCAGCTGCTGCACAACCCACGCTAACTTCATATTCTTCATCAGATGATTCCCAATGCATTAACTCTCTATAGACATGTACGTTTAGGACTGCGTAGGCTCCAACAACAGAGACACGAACAACACGAGTCGGACAAAACTGGCCCTCAGTTCAAAGGAACTCTGACCTTCTCTATCTAAGGCTGCACCGAGCACGAAAAGCAATGAGCAGCACCCACCGCTTGCCAGTCCATGGATGGAGATGGTAAGGGCCGTGACTCTGGGCGCCTATGTAAAAGACATTGTGGAGAAGGGGAAAAAGTTGGGTAAGAGCGGAGGCTGCTGGCCCCCAGTGAAAGTTTTTTTTATACGTTTGGGAGAGGGAGAGGGCTGGACATCCGGACACCACGCGTTTGTATAGGGTTGGATCCATCTATGGTGTGTACATTGTCTACTGGGTCGTGTATCTCTGTGTATACATCCCTTCACTTCTTTGGTGTGTCGTAGTCGCGTGGGTTTGGGACATACGTCTTCATCGCTGTTTCCTGGCTGTTAGTACAATCCTGAACCCATATTGGAAAAGAAGGCACACTCACGGGACTCATCAATCACCCACAGTGCCGTTCCAGACACGTTGCTCACCGAGGTCTCCATCTTGACGTTCTTCTCAAACTCCTTCACAGCCTCCTCGATCTCCACTGGCATTTCTTAGTTAGTACTTTCTCCTTTAAAGGACAAAAAAAGGGGGCATAGACTCACCTGGCTTCAACCCAGCCTCCGCCAACTGCTTCCTCAACATCGCAACATGGAAAACAAGCTTCATCTCCCTCCTCTGCGCCGCCCTGCGTTCGTTCAACACAACCAACTCCCGCTTCTTGGCCTGTGCCTTGAAATTGTTCTGCGTCACCGCCAACGACTTCATATGCGCCACGCCCTGCTCCACGAGTCTCTGCTCCAGCGCCACACGGGTCTTGTAGTTGTCCACGGCGAAGTATGTCAGTGCCAGGATCGAGATCACCACAGAGAGGTCCCTGATTGAGGACAGACGCGAGGTGGTGTGTTGGGAGCGTGGCTGTGGGTCTTGTTGATACCGTGGTTCAGTCTCGGTGTGTTCCGAGAACAGGGACCGTGGGGTGTGTGTCGGTGGTTCGGCGTATTGGGAGAAGTACGTTGGTGGTTTGGTGGCGTAGCTTCTTATTAGGTGGGCTGGTGTGTGCTTCGTGGCCTTGATGAAGCCGGTTCGTAGGCGTGTTGTGAGGAGCATTTTGGGTTGTGCTCTGTGTGTTTGTGTATGGTTGAACGAGTGGATGGGGCGACAACTTTCTCTCTGTCTTTCTATGCGTGCACCACTGATGTATCTCTCTGTCAATTGGTGTTGTGCTGGGTTGTGTGCTGGGTGGACGTTCACGACGTGTGCGTGGTTCCGTAGCTCTCCACCCCTTTTGAGCCGGGGCACTTTTATACCGTACTTCGGTGGCGCGCTTCTCCCACCTTCTACACTGAACACACAAAGAATTCACATAAAGAGCAGTAAATTTACATTAGAAACCGTCAAGCCGAAAGAAGGACCCAACCGTTTAGTGACGACGGGACTGGGCAATGATGTTGTTAACCTCCTCAACCTTAGCCTTAGCTCTCTTGAAGGTACCGAGTCTCTTCTTAGCGACCTTTCTAGCTCTCTTCTCACCAGCGTTTCTGATCAACTCCATCAATCTTCTCTCGTATGGGGCCAAACCGGCAACCTCTCTGACGATGGATCTGACGAAAGTGGTTCTCTTGGAAGCAGCACCCTTTCTGTAAGAGATCTTTGGAGCAACCTCGAGGGCCTCCACCTTTCTACCCTTGTTGAGACCAACAGCAATACCTGTAGAAGATTGTTAGTAACCTGGTTTGTAGTTCGTGACGTGAGAGAGTGCATGGGAGAGTGTTCGTAGTTCACAGAGGCCGTACTTCGTTCTTGTGATAGATGACTTTAGTGGTTGGGGACTTTGTAATGGGCTTGAGACCTGGTTTCAACTCCTGGGTCTTATGACAACCCGTACCTCCTTCTGTATTCTCGTGCTCGTGTGATATGCGTATTCGTCGTCCCTCGTATCTCCCTCTTTCGCTGGCCGTGTCCTCTCATCTCTGGATCCCAACTGAAAATTCTTTCTTGTGAATGCGTGAACGTATGTAGAACCCTCCCCGAAATAAAACAGACATCTCCATTGTACTCGTCTCTTGCTCGCTGGCGTATCCCACATACCGGACTTTGGAGCCATTTCTGATGTGTTTGATGTATTCACCTCTCCAACATCCAGCGCCCGCTCTCACTGTTGAAAGCGGTTTGATGATAATTTTCACTGGCTGACGCTGGCGGAGGCCCAGTCGCGAAACCCGGGCCCTTCCCCCTTCCCTGTTCTAGGCAATTTTCGCGAGCGGAAAAAGAAATTATGATGGTCGCCATGGCAACAACAGTAGTGGAGCTTTTGCGCGCTTGGGTGGTGTGCGGGTGTATCAGCACTCAGGGCTTCGCGAATCTCATTAGGGTTTTGCAGTCACAAGCAGTCACGTGAGGTTTCGAGACGTGAAACCCTAATCGGAGGTTGCGTACATATGGCGGGAAAGGAAAGATGGATCGCTGTTTTGTGGGGACCACGGTTAACAAACCATCCAAGACTACAGAAACAATTACTCATATGCATCGTAGTTATTCGTATGAACAGGTCTCAGCTATGTACATAATCCTTAGTTTAGAGGAGTGTTCCAACCCATTCATCCAAACGAACCCCAACTTTCCTCATCCTCACTGCTGCAACGTCACTTTGCTGAAGTCGTAACCATAGCTGGCAAGTTTCTCCACAATGGCCGTAGCTGGTAAGTCTCTGTACGCATCGTGGAACTCTCTACCAGTGAGAGTCTCCCCGAGTGCCTTCTTCTCCTTCTTCTCCGTCTCGTACAACTCCTTCAACAATCTTCTTCTCCCCACAACCAAATCCAATGGCTTTTCGACACCGGCGACGTGCACGGATGGGTAGTACACTGTGCCCTGCTCGCCAGTTGGGAGCACACATGGCTTGGCGTCCTTGTGTGGTGGGTTCTCCAACTCAGCCTTCTTCTTGAGCACGAGGTAACGAAGCTTCCAGCCGAATGGACCCAACTCTTTGATTCTTGCACTCTTCTCCTTCACCAAGTAGTTGTCGAGACCACCTTCCTTGTCAATAGTCTTCAACACTCTGGCTGTGACTTGGAAAGTGAAAGACTTCCCCAGCGTCTCACTCCATAGACTCTTCTTGTGTGCATTTGGTCTCCAGAATCTTCTGCTCTTGTTGCCCATTTCCGAGATGGTGTTACCGGATCTGACAAAGGCACCGCCAAAGAGACCACGGTTGCCTCTAGCGAAGAAGGCACTCTCGCCCCACTTGTAATCAGGCGTGGTTTGTCTGGCGGGAATGAACTTTGGCTTCTCGTCGCCAACTTCGTACGACGGTCTCTGCGCCACGCGGCGCGTCACGACGTTCCTCCACTCCTTGTGCACGGGCGACGCCGTCGAGAAGGCTCTGGCGAATGGCAACCGGCTGAACATTCTTGTGTGCTGTCTCTGGTTGATCTGTCGTTGTTGGTATTTGTTGAGGGCGTTGCGCCCACTGTTTTTCCCGTTGACGGTTTCGCCCAAATTTTCCATCCGGTTCGGGCCGCACGGGGATAGACTACGCAGAAAAGTCAGTGAAAGATATCATGTTTTTTTTTCCTTATTTGAACAGCTTCTTACCCCACAGTCCACCTCCGGATGTCTTTGTTGGCGTTGGTGTCTGTGGTGGTTCTGAGGGCGACTTCGTGGCGTCCAATTGCGCCTTGAGCTCCTCGATCTCCTGCAACAAATTCTGCACTTGGTCTTCGAGCTCCTGGTTCTTGTTCATCACCTCGAGGTTGCGCTCCATCGTGTTCTTGAGATCTTCCTCGAGCGCAGCAGGCACTGGAACGTCCTCGGTGATTGGGTTCTGCAAACTCTTGACACGGGCCCGAAGCACGTCGTTCTGCTCCTTCAGCGCCTTGTTCTCATCCTCCAGATCCGCAATCTTCATTCTCCCCTGGATCATCTCGTTGGCGATCTGTACGTGTTCCCTGTTGAGGATGGTGTAGCTAGCCTCCACTTTTCTGATCTCTCTCTTCATCTGGTTGTTTCTGAGTCTGAGCTCTTCAATCTCCTCGCGTCTCTCCTTCTCCTCCCGATTGATCTCCAACCACTCCTCTTCGTATCTCTTGAGCGTGATGGGGAGGATCTTAACGTTTGTAGCATCCTCAACCAAGTCGTCCACCGCATAGGTGTCAGCAGCAATCGGCTTTGGAGCAGCTCTCTTGAAGAACCCGGTCTCGGTCTCCTCCTCTTCATCCTCATCATCGACAGGGGTGATCAAGTAGGCGTAGAACAAATGGTCTTTCAAGAACTCCAACAGATCGTCAAACTTGAGCGAGAGCAGCTTGTCCTCGTTCTTTTGAACAAGGGCAATGGCAAACTTGAGAATGGACTCCACACCTTCTGTGATCACCAAGTCAAAGATTCTGAGCACGATCTCCAGTGGGAACTTGTACGCAAAGAACGTGAGGAACCACTGCGACGCATACATCGACGATCTCACACCTTGTCTCTGGAAATGCGTGTGCAACAATGGCAACATGTCCTCGACAAGTCTGTCAAACTGATACATCTTGAGCATCAACCCAGGCATCTCCGGTAGGAACAACGATCTGAGGTTGTAGTTGTGCATCAACTTCTGGAGCATAGCGTACGCTTCAAGCTCAGACATGTTCATGAGCAAGGGCACAGTGATGAATGCCATCCCCTGTGTGTATCCACACTCTGCATCTGAGTTCGAGTACGCTCTGATCACACGGAGGAGCGCGTCTTTATCGATCTGTGCATCGTCTGCGAAACTCGTTCTCGAGAGGTCCTTCTGGATGTTCTTCTCAAACTTGGACTCATCTGCGCTTAAGGAGGGGTACGACTCTGCAAACTCCTGAGGATTCACGTTTGAGACCAATTGCCACACGATCCCTCTGATCTGTGCGGGGATACCAGCGGACAACTCCTTCGAGAGCTTCACGGGGTCGCTTTTGGCGACTGAGGCGTAGTCATTCACCACTTCGGCCCAGAACGACCAGTCAACTTTTTCATCCTCGGACACCTTCTCTGCAAAGGAGGACTTGAGCGTGTCGTGTGTGGTGTTGATCTGCTCCCTGGTGACATCGTCTAAAGCGGACAGATCCCCACTGTTCTCATTCAGCCTGCTGAGCAACAGGTCGTAGTTCTCGTCGTACCCTGGTGATCTGTCATCCAGGGAGGATGTCGATGCTCTTGATGCCGATCTGGAGAACCACGATTGGAGGATGCTCCCTCTGTGATTAGCCTTCTGCTTCTCTGAGAGTTGTGGGGGCAATGGCGGAGGAGTCAGGGAGGCAGCGGCCTTGAGCAAGTCTGCGTTCTTTCTCTCTGGTGGGGTCGGTGGAGTCTGGTTGACAGCGATTGGAGAGATTGGGGCCTTGCGTCTCTGTGGGAGCTGAGGAGGAGGAGCAGCAGTGTTCTCCCTCGGTGGCAACGCCGGAATGGCGGTGTGTTCTCTTGGTGGGAGCTCTGGCTTCATCGTGGTGCTCGAAGTGATTGGAGGCTCTGGAATGGACGACTGTGTAGAGGTATCCGGTTCGACCGCTGGTTCTGGAAGAGTCGACGTCTCCACCGCCAGGGGCGAGCTCAAAGTCTGTGCTGGTGGCTCCACCACTGGCTCATCGCCGGACTCGCCAACGCCATTCTCCGTGTCCAGTTGGAGCATGTTGAGCTTCTCCTCCAACGACTTGTTCGAGTCCTTCAAATCCTGGTCGCTCACGTCAAAGCGTTCGGTGAAGTCGTCCAGTGGATCATTGTCATCGTCATTGTCTTCCTTCTCGTTTGCATCCTCCTGATCCTGTGGGGCCACCTCTTCTGCCTCATGCTCAGCCCTGTTCTCCTCAGTCACCTTGTCCACAGGGGTCTCATCCGGCACGGCACCGTCAGCGTCAGCAGACTCCATCGTGGTTGCAGTGGTCTCTTCTGGTCCATTGGCAGAGGGGGCAGAAAGGGCAGCATCAGCATCACCGCCATCATTTTCTCCACTCGCAGCCTCAGCATTCGCAGCTGCCGCAACGCCAGGCTCTTGCGGAATCTGGGCCGCCTTGTCCGATTCTTCCAGCGTGCTGGCCGTCTCAGACACCTCAGTAGGCTGTGCGGGAGTGGTCACGGTGTCGGCCGCAACAGAGTCTGTCTGCGAGCCTTTCTTCTTGTTCTTTTTCTTATTCTTCTTCTTCTTTCTGGATGGGGAAGGTGGGCCCTCGTCCAGCCCCAGCGACTTCATCACCTCGTCCACGGATTGCACGGGGATGTCGTCCACCGCGTCCTGGAAGTCGTCGTCGTCCCTCGAGTGCTCTGACATTTTTGTTTTGCCTTGCGGTGTTCGGGTTGTTGAGCTGAGACGTCTGCGGTGTCTCTTTGGGCCAATGCCTGTGTTTCCCTGTTTTTAACTTCCTCTGCGGTGGATGCCATCGCCGGAGGGTGGGATCCGTCGCTGTTTACACTGACGCGAGGCGCGCGACGTGTCGTTGCGCGGGGGCGCGGGAGGGCGGACAGGCTTTTGTGGGATGACCTCGGCACTCTGGTACACTGCCAACTCTGTAGACACACTCCTAGTTCATATCTAAGAGACATTAAACCCTCAGAGGAATCGAACTATTACAGCCTTCAAACCCCCTTCAATATTCATTACTAAACAGGCATCCGAGGGCACCCATGACCCGGAACTTACCGCATTGGGACACCCACTTCACTTACATAGCACTGAACCGCACCCCTTGCAACCCTTTCCCGCTGACAACGCTGAACCAGTCTCCCTGCGGTGCCCATGCGACGCTGTTGATCTCCATTGTGTCCGTGTACGCAAAGTCGGGCGAATCGAGTGTCTCCATCGTGTGGTGCTGCTGTTGTTGCTTTGTGTGTGTGCCCTGTGTACCTTGTGTAGCACTCCCGCGTCTCGTGTCCCACACGAGGGCCTGGCAGTCGTCTGCACCGGAGAGGAGCAGTGGTGACGATGGATGCCATTGGATCGAGTTGACGCTGTTGGTGTGTGCGCTGAGGATCAGTACTGGATGTCCCGGGTATCGCATGTCCATGATGCTGACCTTGTCCGATTTGGCTGCAAACGTTGCAATCACGTTCACGTCTGTGTTCGAAGTGGCGAGTCTGACGAGAGAGGTGGATTCGCCCGAAGAGGGTAATGACTGTTGTCCCGATGCTGTGGTGGCTGTAGACCCCGTGGTGGATGAAGGTGGTTCGTAGATGATGGTGGAATGCTCGAGGGACCGGAGGTCAAACACTCTCATGGATCCATCACAGCCCACACTGGCAAAGATGTCTGTGGAGCCCTTGATGAACTGGACGTCAAACACCTCTGAATCGTGGGCGATGAGTTGGGTTTTGGGATACGTCGGTCTCTGCAGATCCCAAACCGTGCAAGTGGTGTCAATCGACGAGGTGATGACAATGTTCGTGTTCACTTTGTTCCAATCAAAGCTCGTGAGTGGTGCGTACGATGCGCCATTGGCTCTCTGTTGTGAATCGAACGGCTTGTTCGCCAACGTTGCCCTCTTGACCAACATCGGGTCCTGATACCCATCCAACTCCCACACTCTGAGCTTGTCGTTCGTGGTGAGCAGTCGATGCGTCGTCCCTGAGGGGTCCCATTGGAGTTTGGTGATCGGTAGTCCCACAGTGGCATCACAGACTTTGTTGAACGTCAGCCCCTCACTCGTGGCGCCGTTGGCATGCTCAACTAAGGACGGCGTCCCCAGTACCACTTCAACCTTGTTCACCGCGTCCTCTTTGTACGTCCCCAGTGCCACTGTATGGACCCCCTGTATCACAGCTGAAGGGCTCCACCCCGCTGTGGACAATGGCCAGTGTGTCTCGTAGTAGGCCGATCTGACGGGGAGCTGGGCCTGGAGATGTGGAGCGTGTTGCGGGCTTGTTGCGATTTGAGGATACCGGTCGTAGTCGATGTAGTTGTCTGGGAGGTTAGTACTCCTGTCCGGAAGGTGGTTGAACGATTGGTACCCACTGGGCTTGTAGCCCGAGCCCACGGAGAAGGAGCTTCGTTTCTGTTTGCTCCAGTCCATGACAAGGGTAGGGTGAATTTCAGTAGGAGGAGCAAGGGTTGTTGGGTGTGAATAGGGTGGAAGAGTCTGGTGGATGAGATGTGTCTGTGATGGCTTCTCCCGGGCGTAGGGCCTCTGCTCTGCTCTGCTCTCAGCTGCGATTCCAAGCTGCTCCACCGGATAATTCGCCCTCAGTTTACACAGCTGATCGATGTCCACCGAGTTGCGGGCCGGGGTTCGTGCGAGGCCGTAGACACTTTGGGCGCGGCAGAGCAGGGGCGGGGCTCGCAACCCGGGTACGTGGCAGACGGCCTTATTTTACACAAAAAAAATGGAAAATTTGCTGAAAAATCAGTGTTTTAAGGTCATTCCGGGGAATAAATTGATGAATCAAGAAGTCCTATATGTTTCTTGAGGCTCTTTTACGCATCCTATCACTTAAAATCAGCAAAAACTGATCAGTTTGAGCAATTATGAAAAGGGGTTGGATCAAAAAACTGGACCCGAACACCACACCCGAACACCATCAAGAAAAACGCCGAACACGGAACACAACACCACACCCGAACACGACCCGAACACAGTCGACACAGTAGCACCCGAACACGGCTAATCCGTCTTGTTGCAATGGTTTTAAGTGCGTTCAAAGACGTTTAAAGATAAAAGAGAATGAAAGAGGTTTTGGTGTTTTTTCCATACAAATCGCGCCGGTAGGCGCACACTTCCATTTTTTTTGCGGCGGACACGGCACTGCTCCTTCGTTATAGTATGGGGTTCCTTCTTTGACACCAGCCTTTCCACAAACTGGGTGTCTGATCTACAGAGTGGGACACTGACAGCATGTTGGTTAGTATAGCTCTAGCGACTTCT
>JAJMKQ010000389.1:0-10695 GCA_030569395.1 Petasospora rhodanensis
AGGGGAAGTGCACTGGATTGGCCACCTTTGGTGCTGGCTTGCCCGGTGTAGGGGGCCAGAGCTGTCACAGCAGCGGAGAACCTACGGTACCACTCCCGCCAGCGATCGCCCGCCGCCAGGCTCCGTGCGGGGCCCACACAGCACCCAAAGCCCTCCAACGTATACTACCGGCTATCGGCTTCGTAGTACCCAAAGCGGAATTTCCCCATTAGGCAAGGCAGGTGACTTTTTGCGGCCATGCCCTCCTCGCAGCGCTGTGCAGGCGCGCGCAGTTCGAAGCTTGGCCCTTGGACCGCTTGTCTTTGTGGAAGCTGGTGAGCTCTCCAGCGGTATCAAAAGCGGTCTCCAAGACGCACGGACTGGTTGTATGACGGGATGCACAATTGGGTTCTACTATAAGTGTGCCTATCTTTCGAGTCAAAGCGTAGGTTTTTGCGAGCTTTCGAGGAGCAAAGTCACGAAGGGAGAAAGCTCCACAGAAGGCATCACAAAGGCCTCATGACAAGAGATCAACGCGAACAACCCCAGAGCACCGAGGAATCACATACCAGCTGTAACTGGAGATGGAATTTTGTAAGCTCTTGGCCTCCTGTGAAGCCGTCTATACACGTTGCCGTGGGACGGAGCTGGAGATCGCCGCTGTCGACATACACCATCCAAGAGACACAAGAGGTATGACCACGTCTTTCGACGGAACGAACCGATCTAGAGGATACGAGACACAAAAAAGTATCCGGAGAGGGGTGTTAGAGCTCAGCGCTGGGGGTTGGCATCTCGCTGGAAATCGTCCTAATCCACTTCGCTGGTTGATGGGAGCCGGGCTTCGCATAGGGATACAGGCCGTAACATGTAGTGAGGGTGGCTATTTTGAATTTGGCTCTAACTGTCGCTTTCCCTGGGGCTCCATACACCACCTCACGGAGGGAATCGCTATGGCCATGTGACAGATCGAAGAGCGGGTGATGCCATTCCAGACAGGCTCATGAGACCCGGCTTCCATACCGACAAGTTCGTACTTTCGCCGCGGCAAGGCCTTGGGAATGGAAGGCCCACAAGTGGGGGGCCACATGTCAAGCCAATGGCATAGAACACGACCAGGAACATTCCACAGGCCCACGCACCCAAAGACATCCAAAGACACAGTTGAAAAAGCGTCGGCCGCAAACGCCAGAGGTAGCTGTGTAGATCTGCGGGGGCATCCAGGAACGGGCGTTGGCCCTGATCGACAAGGCGCGGGGAGAACACCGCTCTCATCTCCATTCGCTTGATACACAGACAAACCGCACTAGAACGCTTGGAATACCACATAAGCGAGTGCTTCTCGAGGCTCATGAGCCCGGTCTTGCGGGTAATATATCGGCCTTTGCGTGTGAGTGTACATCCGGGTTGCCAGTCCCAGATGGGGCAAGTGGTCATAGAGAGCCATAGACGGATGGGCTCTCCCGGGAAACGAGAGCCATGCATCCGAAGCTCGTCAAATTGGGTGGAAAGTTTGGTAAAGGGTGGCTGACTGCGTAGCCCGTTTGCACCGTTGGGACGGACCTTTGTGCTCTGCTTAACTTTGGTACGAGACACCAGACGGCACAAGGTGGTTCTGGGGGTTTGTGGCTGACCTAGAGCGAAGGCTTCGAAAGCATGTAAGACACAGATGCTCTGACAACGAGCAAGCTGAGACAGCATACCTGAGAGCACATGGCACGCCTGGTCATAAGACTGATGGTTTGTGGTGTAAGTTTGAGAAGATAGCACAACTGGAGTGAGTTCATTCCACAGGCAGTATGTATCGTGATCTGGACACTATGAGGGATTGAGAAGACAGAGCTCTGAAAACCACGAGAACACCAGAGCCCAGACGAACCACTATGTGCATCCCTAACTAGACTTGGCGATCACGGTTTGTGCCTGTAAGACCACAGATCCAAGTCACAGAGATCTTTTGACTACGTGGATCCAGATTATCACAGCTCGCTCGTATCGCAAAGTGCTGGCGATTAGGTTGGGGAAGTAAGAACGATTAGGGAATCCTGACTTCTCATGTGGACACTAACTTCCACTGGTAGCAGCACCGCCCTGCGGAAATAGAATGGTTCCCTGTTTTGGTGGAGACCACTAGAAATCGAACTGGACTTCAGCCCAAGGGGCAAAAAAGTCTCAAAGAGGCAGAAAAAGCACCCACAGACCCACAGAGAGATCATTGAAACTCGCCAGAGACCTACAATGGGATCTGGCAGAGCCCACAAAGCCAATTTCAACGGCGACCAGCAGGTAAGTGCCAGTAGGTGAGATGCTGCTGCGCGGCTATCTCTTGCAAAACGGCAGTAATTGTCCGAAGCCCTCGTCGGAGGAGCTGCTCTTGGAGGCCACCAACCAGAGTCAGAGGCGCTCTGTCGCTCAAAGCAGAGATAAAGCGGGGTGTGCAAGACAACACTTGGGGGCATGTAGTACACAGCTCTGGGCACTGGTGCCTCGGAATATCCAACCTAAACTAGATAGTCCGTACTTAGCCGGTGACCACACGGTGCATACGAAAGCATCCACGGCCTTGGAACACATGTTTTCTGTCCTTGAGATGTGGGGAGTAGAATCTTGAGAGGGGTGAGTTTTCTCTCTCTCGCTCTCCACTCTCCATCCTGGTCGTCCTCTACCTTCCATGGACGCTGGCCCCAACACATCAACACGATCCCACCCAATCATGTCTGAGAGTCGATGATTTCGTACAGCCCGCCTCCACCTTGACGTCTCCGGACACACTCCATGGCCCGCATGAACGCCCACCAGTTCTTCCAGAGTCTAGACCGGGTTCTTCTTCCACGCAGGTAGCCATCGAGTGGGCCAAAGGGGAAATTCCCAGCAGCTGGGATCCTGACTGGGCAATCCGCCTTTGCGGCCACCCCTGGGTTCAAGTCTACTGAGAGTGCGCCAGCGCGCAGGTGTACCTCATGCCGGGCCTGAGTGTGCGCAGACCGGCCTAGCGGGTGGCGGTCCGGACCTGGCTCAACCGGCGAGCAGATTATTTGGACAAAGACCACTGGCGGGGCGCGGCAGCCACAGCAGGGTCATTGGGAATCCGATTGGTCACTGCCCACACCCTGAGAACTTTGAGGAAGCGCCTCGACCGCTGCCGGCCCGGTGCCAGATGCAACAGCGCGGAGCTAGTCCCCTGAGGTTCTGAAGAGCCGTGCGTCAAATGGACGCACAGGCCACATGAAAGCCTGCAGCCACATACAGCATGTGCAGCGGCGGCGGCAGCAGGACGAGAGGGAACACAGACGAAGACTCTTCTTCAGGATGGAAACGGCCTGCACCGGTATATAGTCTGAGCCACCTGCCCACAAAGTCCTGTGACTATCGAGGACTGTGTTTACAGATCCAACCGCCTTCCCTTACTTTCACGCGTGCTCTCACCGGAAAACTTCTCACATACCCCACATACACTCCTACACTACACCGTGATCAAACCACCGATCGGCAACACAGAACGCCCTTTCACCTTGGTCTTTATTATTACGGTACTCTGGGGACACAAACTTCATCACGAAGATCATCGCTGATTGCCCTCTGACACCTCGCTTCGCATCCGTCGCTACCGTTGGTTCAAATACAAGCTGCTACTACTCTCTTGTGCTGCCTCTTTCGAAAGCTTCTCACCTGCTGCCTTCCTTCACCCCACACACGCCTTTCTCTGTCCAACACCCAGACATCAGGACAGATAACAGACACCACTCCACACCGTCCACCAATACATTCATCACTTGTGGCTGCCTCATCCATTGTTGAAGTACTGTCACTCCTTTGCTGATCCCGACTATCTTTTTTTGGCTGTCACATCATCGTTCTCCGGCCGGACCACTACAAGTCGCTCACGTCACACCTTGAGAACTTTTGGCAGCTTTATAAGAGTTGACCACTATCCACACCACTTTAAGACCTCAGTTAGGTCTTTCTGTCTTCTTTGAACCGCTTTGCAGTTGCTACACACTCACACCAGGATGCTTTCTCCTCGCTCACAGAGTAAAACACAGTTTGTGCCAGTGTCCAACAACGCAGACACGCCCTCACCCGTCACATCAGCAACCGCTGGTCATCCGGTGAACATCAACCAGCAGACTTACACTCAGATGTCCCATCAGGGACCTTCGAGTGCAACGTCGTCGGTCTCATCCACCCTATCTCAGATGCCACTACCTACACTTCCACACACAGGAGCCGGTAACTACACGACGACCACACAGGCTGCTACCGCTGCTGCTGCTTCTCAGCTCCAAGCCGGTACACCATCCTACACGCTCGCTCCAGCTGTTGGACAGCAGTTCTTTTACGATCAGAACCCCTTGCACTACGGCCAGAACTTCCAACCACCACAGCACCAGCAAGGCCAGGCTCAACAGCAGGCACAAGGGCAGCAGATACCACAGCAGCCTCCACAGCCTCAGCAGGTTCAGCACCCCTTTTACCACTCTGCCTTCCCAGTGTACCCAGGTCAGCCACAACCTCAACCTCACCAGTTGCCAGCTCAGCACGAGTACTTTGGTGCTCTGACAAGCATGGAGCAGCCACAACTGCACCAGGCTGGACATTCGCTTGTGAGTGAAGAGAGACCGTTCCCAGGTATGCTCGATACGCAGTACCATCCACAGGGGCTCAACTTCCAACAGCAGCGGTCCGCCACATACCCAATGGACAACGTGAAGAGCACGAAGCGGTCGGGCTCTGCCTCTTCCAACTCGTCAACTGGTCCTCTCGGCATGACGGAGGAGACTGCCCGTCGTAACCGTTGTCCAAGGTGTCAAAAACAGTTCAAGAGACCCTCCTCGCTGCAGACACACATGTACTCGCACACGGGGGAGAAGCCATTTAAGTGTTCATGGCCGTCTTGTGGCCGTATGTTCTCTGTGCGTTCGAACATGATCAGACATCGCAAGTTGCACGACAGAGACTCTAAGCTCAAGTCCGATGACGAGGAGTACGGCACACACCCGGGCTCGTCACACAACGGTCATACTGGGCCTGCTGCTTCTTCTGCTTCTGGTCACGAGCAGGTTCTCGCCAGACAGTTGGAGCACTCTTTGAACCAGAGATCAGATGCTCTTCCTTCAGTTTCGGAGCTTACAGGCGGCTGGGCCGGGGTTTGATTGTTTTAATACTGATAATTTCTTCTTTGGAGTTGTTCTCTCTATGTTTACTGGGAATTCTACACGCTTTCTTAGGTTTTCAATCGGCGTAGGTTTGGATCTGTCACTGAGGCGCAGATCCCCAGCGAATCCCCTATATTGAGATGTGGTGATGTTTTCCGACGTTGGTCAATCAGAGCAAGTACCAGGGATTGACATGGCCAGATTCTTTTCGGTACCCCCCCCTGCATAGACCGTATCTGGGTCCCATAGACAGCGGTTAGGCAGCTGAGCCCAAAAGCGTTAACGAAACTGGACTTAAGCCCTCATTTGAGTCTCCTTTTAGGGTAGAAGACAGATAAAGTTCTCCAAGGTTTAGGGTATGTACTACACTGCAGCAGAACAGAAAAAGATGATCTATTATTGTACACAACAAAAGCAGGCCCTCAAAAACCTACTCATTCATTGTAATGATACACCAGATAGTTCGGCAAGCCGAACACCTGGTATCCCAATCTCTTGGCCATCTTAGCGAAACCCTCAGTCTCAATGAGGTGGTAGAATGGGAAAGGTGGGAACATGGCACCGTCTCTGTGGACATCGGCCTTCACCATGACAGCGGCACCACCAACACCGTCGAGTTCCATCTCGGCGTTAACATCACCATTAGCGTCGTAGAAGTGAGCCATCAGTGGTCTGTATGTGGCAATCTCACCGTAACCCTCGACAATAATCTCATCCTCAGCCATTCTCTCGGCAACCTTGAGACCCTCTTCACTCTCAACCCAGTTGTTGTAATCGTAAGGTCTGATGGAGTCCTGCTTCTTGTCCTCATCATAGTAACGCTGGAAGCAGTTGGCAGAGATGACTGGCTTGTCGTGGGACACGAGGTCTTGGATCAAGGTTGGTGGCGTCTCGACAATGTCAGAGTCCAACCAGAGAACCCAACTCGTGTATGGGCCCAGAGCGGAGAACAAAAGCGAGTTTCTTGCAAGAGCCATCGACGCCCTTCTCTCCTTCTGAACGTTCAGTGCATGTCTGTGCTTCTCGGCCTGGGAGGAGAGCGAATCGGTGTCCTGTCTCAAGATGGTGATCTTGGAGAATCTGTTCTCCTTCTTCCCTGTCTGCACCTGCTTGATGGCCTTCTCCAGCTTCTTGAGGGCAATATCACCGTCCTTAGTTCTTGGGACGATGAAACCCAACTCCAACAAGTCTCTTGGGTAGGTCAGTCTGAGGAGGTTCTGCCAGTACTCGTTGTAAAATCTCGACACAGGGGTCAGAATGAGCACCTTCTCCTTGTTGTACACAGCCATTGGAGTGGAGGCGAGCTTGTTGAGGTCATAGTGGGAGATGTGGTCACCCGGCAAGTTTCTTGGGAATGTGTCTGGGGATCTGCCAAAGAAACCGGTCTTCTTTGTCTTGTAACTGTACTTGGATTGTGGCTTGGATGAGGCGAACAGGAGGTAGTACACGAGCACAATCACGGCCAACGGGCCGAGAAGCGCCAGTGGGCGTCTTCGTATCTGACGGAGGAAGGGACTTCTGTTCAATGCAGCCTTCATCGTGGTTATGACGCGTTGTTCGTCCAGATCAACAGGGCAAGGGGGGCCGTCAAGCAAAGGTAGGGTTCGTGGGAAAAAACGGCCTGAAACGTGGACGAATCGGGCGGGCGAGAACGGAGGAAAACTCTCGATAAAGCAAACGGGGCACAGATGAGTGTGTATCCACGCCTTTACAGCTGCAATACGGTCGTTTTGAGAGGAGAAAACCCGTTTGATGGCGGCGTGTTTGGCGCTTTTTTGATGAACGCGCGACGCTGGCATTTTCACTTCACCGCAGCGCAAAAAAATGGCGGAAACGGGCGCGAGGATCGGCGCTGAAATTGCGCAAACTGAGCGCAAATTGGCGAAAGACCCTTGCGCCAAACTCCTATTATGTGGTGGTCTCGCCTACAAAGCAGTAACGTAACAGAATCGATTAGACATAAGGACATAAAACAAACTACAGAGTCACAGACTCGCCGCTTATTTGAACACCTTACCGTCAGCAACCTCTCTGGTCTCACCGTTGATGACCAATGGCTTGTCCCAGGCAAAGACGTCGTTGACGAACTCCTTGTCCTCTGGCTTGGTTGGGTCGAGCTTCTGGAAGGAGTAAGACTCCCAGTCTGGGGCAACTTCGAAGGCTGGCTCGTGCTTGTCACCTCTGACGAGGAAGACACACACAATACCGTTGTTGTTGTTCTCACCGTACACGACACCGGAACCGAACAAGTACTTGGTGGAACCAGAAAGACGGTTGAAGAAACCACCGAGCAAGTTGTTAGACATGAAGGTCAAGGTCAACTCGTCGTTGTACTTGTAGTCAACTCTCCACAAGGACCACTCGGATGGGTCGTAGTGCTCCCAGAACCATGGGAGGGCAACCTCACGGGTCTCCTCGTTGGAGTAGGTTCTCTTCCACTCGTCCAAGTTGAACTTGGTGGACTTGCCCAAAAGCTCCAATGGGTGCTTTGGCTTCTTCTCCTCGGCAGCTGGGGCCTCCTCGGCGGCTGGAGCCTTTGGCTTCTCAGCCTTTGGAGCAGCCTTAGTCTCCTTCTTCTCCTTCTTTGGTGGAGTGTACTCGACTGGCTTCTCGATGAACTGGAAGTCCTTGAGGGCAGCGAGGGCTGGGTGAGCAGTCACAGTGGTGAACCATCTGGTGATAGCTGGGTGGGCAGCTCTCCACTCCTTACCGAACAAGTTCTCGAAACCTCTGTAGAACATGGTGGCAGCGAACAAGTCAGCAAGGGTCAATCTCTCGGAGGCCAAGTAGGTGTACTCGGAGAGTCTGGCCTCGAAGACAGAGTTGATCTTCTCCAAGGTGGCAAGAGCGTCAGTGACCTGCTTCTTGTTGTATGGAACGGCACCGACAAGTGGCTTGAAGGCGGCGGCAATGGTGGACATAAGCTCACTGTTGGCAAGAGACATCCATCTGATGACCTGGTAGTAGTCAGCGTCAGTCTTACCCAACAAGGCCTTGTCACCGGCAAGGTTGACCACTGAAACATGAACTGTTAGTAATTGCTCTTGTGGAAGATTCTCACCGCCACGCCCACCAATTGAAACCTTTGTCTTCCACTGTTGACTTCAGAGTATATATCCTCGACATGATTTATTAAGACAGGGATAACTGTTTTGATTTTAAAAGGTTTTATCATCATTGCAAACAGGTGGATCGTGGATTGATCCCTTGACGGTAGACGGTTCAATTGGAGAGCTGTGTGGATGTGTAAGCGGAGGAAGAAACGAAGTAACATACAGTAGAGGTTGATGGCAATAGCCTCAGTCAACTTGTAACCCTTTGGGCCAATGAAGGCTGGGATCTTAGCCAATGGGAAGGTCTTGGTGAACACATCGTCCTTGTCGGCGATGGTGATGTCCAACTTGTAGGCATTGATGAGGCCCTTTGGCAAGATGCCTCTGGCGAACTTGTCGCAGTAGATGGTACCCTGGGACATTGTGAGGAAGTTGTGGTGGAGCGAGAGAGAAGAGGGAGAGCTGAGAAATTTATTGGTGGACGAATTTACGGTGAAAATTTTCAAAGCGGTCAGCGCTAGCGGAGAAGCCTAGGGCAACGACTGAGTTGGTGTCCGGGTGTGTTAATGTAAGCAATTATGTCATCATTGGTAAGGGCACACAGTTTTTTTTTTTCTCTCTTCCTCTGTTGTTGCTTTTGGTGACATTTCACAGACTTCGATTGGCTCTCTTGGAAGATCTACCACCGCCCAAACACAGTCAGCCACCAACACACAAACCAAACATCATGGCCGTCGGTGTTGTCAAGAGCAAGCAGAAGCTCGCACCGGAGAAGGAGCGTTTCCTCCAGTGCTGCGCAGACATCACGCTGGAGCTCATCGACTCGCTTAAGACCTCGAAGGAGATCAACTTGAATGGGCTTATCACCAGGCACTCCAAGAAGTACAAACTCAAAGCCCAACCACGACTCACGGACGTCATCAATGCAATCCCAGATCAGTACAAGAAATACCTCCTGCCCAAGCTCAAGGCCAAGCCGGTGCGAACCGCATCCGGTGTCGGTGTCGTTGCCGTCATGTCCAAGCCACACAGATGCCCACACATCTCCTTCACAGGAAACATTTGTGTCTATTGCCCCGGAGGTCCAGACTCTGATTTTGAGTATTCCACGCAGTCATACACGGGTTACGAACCCACCTCGATGAGAGCCATCAGAGCACGTTACGACCCATACGAACAGGCTAGAGGCCGTATCGAACAGCTCAAGCAGCTTGGGCACTCCGTCGACAAAGTCGAATACATCGTCATGGGTGGTACATTCATGTCCCTTGATAAGGCGTATCGTGAGGACTTCATCACACAGTTGCACAACGCCTTGTCTGGTTACAACGGTAAAGACCTTGACCAGGCCATCAAGTACTCACAGCAGTCGCTTACCAAGTGTGTCGGTATCACCATTGAGACTAGACCTGATTACTGTACGAGAACACACCTTGATGACATGCTTCGATACGGGTGCACCAGATTGGAGATTGGTGTGCAGAGTGTGTTTGAGGACGTTGCCAGAGATACCAACAGAGGTCACACCGTGAGATCCGTCTGTGAGACATTTGCGGTGGCCAAGGACACAGGTTACAAGATTGTCTCGCATATGATGCCTGACTTGCCAAACGTTGGTATGGAGAGAGATCTTGCACAGTTCAGAGAGTACTTTGAGAACCCAGACTTCAGAACGGACGGTCTCAAGATTTATCCAACACTGGTTATTAGAGGTACAGGTCTCTACGAGCTTTGGAAGACCGGGAGATATAAATCGTACAACGCCAATGCTCTCATTGACCTTGTTGCACGTATCCTTGCTATGGTTCCTCCATGGACAAGAATTTACAGAGTTCAGAGAGATATCCCAATGCCATTGGTGTCATCGGGTGTTGAGAATGGTAACCTGAGAGAACTTGCCTTGGCAAGAATGAAGGACTTTGGTACCAAGTGTCGTGATGTGAGAACAAGAGAAGTTGGTATTCAGGAGGTGCACCACAAAGTTCAGCCTGACCAGGTTGAGCTCATCAGAAGAGATTACTACGCCAATGGCGGCTGGGAGACATTCCTGTCGTACGAAGACCCAAAGCAAGACATCCTCATCGGTCTCCTGCGTCTGAGAAAGGCGTCCAAGAAGTACACCTACAGAAAGGAGTTCCAGAAGCAGCCTACGTCCATTGTTAGAGAGCTGCACGTGTACGGCTCCGTGGTGCCGTTGCACTCCAGAGACCCAAGAAAGTTCCAGCATCAGGGTTTCGGTACTTTGTTGATGGAGGAGGCGGAAAGAATTGCAAGAGAGGAGCATGGATCCAAGAAGATCAGTGTTATCTCTGGTGTTGGTGTCAGAAATTACTACGCCAGACTGGGATACGAGCTCGATGGACCATACATGTCCAAGACCTTGGAATGATATTTATTACGGCATTTAACGATAGAAGTTTAGAAACGAGAGAGTTGTCTTCTTGTACTAAATAAAGTAGTCATACATTCAATTGTCTAGGTATTAGGGAGCGAAATCAGCTAGGAAA
>JAJMKQ010000390.1:0-10559 GCA_030569395.1 Petasospora rhodanensis
AGCGTTCGTAAAAGCGATCCCTTGGCCCAGTTGGTTAAGGCGTGGTGCTAATAACGCCAAGATCAGCAGTTCGATCCTGCTAGGGATCACTTCTTTTTTTTTGGTTCTTTCTTCGCAAGTCTGGTAAAAGGAAGATCTAGGAATGCGGTGAATTCCTCAATTTTGTGGCTTAAACGACTAATGCGTGATTATTTACGCCTGATTTTGTTGCGGTAATTAATGCCGCGAGTGCACATTTAGCGCGGAGGATAAAAAAAAAAAAAAAAAAAAAAAACTGGGGTACAGATCGTCCCTGCTCCCCCACCCCCGCCTAAAGTTGATATATCTCACAACCAATATCTCTGAGCTTCTTATTCATCGGTAATAAATAGTATTAAAGAGATCCGCGGGTTGGAGAGCCAGTATCAACAAGTGGATCGAGCCACGAACGACTTCGGCATGCTCAACTTCACACACGTTCTCTCTGATGGCTAACCCTTGGTGGGAGGTTCATCTCCATAGGCCATGAAGGCGCTTGCGAGCATATACCTCCCCCCAACTGTAAGCGATGATCGTTCTAACAGGTTAAAAGGCGGGTACAAAACGATTGTCAACCAACTAAAGTCCGCTCTCCCAAAGACAAGGAAAAGGAGAGCTCGCTCCCAGTTAAGAAGACAATCGAAGCATACCTGCCACGCACATAAAGTGCGTGCCACTTGCTACCAATCGACAGCAACACTCACTCGACTATTCATGAGGAGAGGCCGGCGGTGGTTTGATGAACGGGAAAATTTTTTGAGGTGCAGCCGGGGAGCTCATCGAACGTATTCGCGAAGAAAGACCCACATCTGTTGAGCCGGCCCCACTCCCTGGACACCGACACGCCAGCTACGCACTATGGGTGGGAGCTTCTAGGCTTGTGCCCTCTCTTCTCCCAGTACATGAGGATACATCGTCCACCGAAATATGTAAAGAGGCTCAGGCTTTTGATCTCCTCCAATATTAGGAGAGAAACTCCCGAACGTCGCCAACCCAGGTAACAACACCGCCTTTGCAAGCGCCTACTGTGACGCTGAGTGTGGGGCGTATATTTCCTGGATGATTGGTTAGTATAACTGTGCGGCCGTGGAGAAGTATGCTCTGGCACCCTTTCTCGGGCTATAGCTCTGCGTGGTGGGGCTGCACACTACACTATAACAGTTGCAGCCCCCCGATGAGCCAAGATATGTGTACGTGCTGTACCGAAGCCTCGAATCACACTAAGGACGATCTATATTCAAGGCTAAAGCCATTCAAAGCTCTCTGGAGCGGTGAAAACCCCCATACAAGCAGGAAGTGTGGCTTGGAACCTTGCCGGAAGCGTGTTGTATGCTCACGCACTTTCGGTGGCCATGTTTTGGGTTACTAAGATGGAGTTGATGGATCATCAAAAAGAGTTCGAAAAAAAAAAAGGCGGGCATCGCCGGATTGGAGTGTCTAGCACTCCTAAACTCCTCCACTTCCCCACTCTCCCTCGCTCCCATACTTCCCCCCACAACCCCAGCCCCCTCACACATTCTTCCTTTCCCCTGCCCCATCCCCCGGAAAATCCGCTCCCCCGTTCGAAACTCGAACCCCGGCACCTCCCGGCCCGGAGAAGCTTCTTTTGGTGGCTGGGAGTACTAACCACTCCGCCACAGCGATGCCCTGTTAACTACTAGAGTTCACTGGTCCGTGTTGTCTTGTGGAGAATCTGTTGATCCGCGCTGGGGCGCGCTGGAGGGGTGCAGATACGACGAAAATTCGTGGAGATACGCAGGGACGCAGGGGCTTTCTTCCAGTACGCTTCAAAGTCAAGTACATGCTACAGATTATCTATGAATACCATTAGACCACCCTTGAGGGGACCAGCTCTTCACTGATTCCGAATCTGGGGAATCTGAGGGGTTAAGTTGATCGCCCGATCGCCAAATCTCAGGCAGATAAAGAGAGCGCGGACGGGCGATATATAGACATGGTGACCGAATTCGAGCCCTGATACTACATTGTTGGGAGTCCACAAGTCACAAACTCAAAGGAGGCGTCTTCCCCAAATTTGGTGTGATGCAAACAAAAAAAAAAAAGAAATATGATTTCGCCCAGGATCGAACTGGGGACGTTCTGCGTGTTAAGCAGATGCCATAACCAACTAGACCACGAAACCATTTTTACTGTCGTGTCTTAACCAAAAATCTGGCCGATCGGGAATCTGCACGTGATTATCACGTGACTCGTACGTTATCGTGTAGTACCTACCTTCTTGCTCCTTGTGTCCATGAAAATACCATGGAGTCAAAGCCAAGTTTTACCTTGAGGTCTCAGAAGTTTCTACATATCACATTGAAGAAGAAAAGAAAAGAACGTACAGTAATCAAGCGGCAGTGTCAACTTTGCCCTCGCCGCTCACATCGACAACCTCTGCAGACGAGATGGAGTTAGCAGAGCTCTCAGCCTTCTCTGGCACGCCCTCACGGATGGCACGGTACAGGTTCATCAGGTCGTGTCTGCCCTGCCAGATTGGGAAGAAGATGATGTATCCGCCCGCCATCACCAGCAGCGTCATCATGATGGCCACCCACTGCGTGAAGTATCTCTTGGAGAAAGTCCAGCTCGTGCCGTAGAAGCAGAGAGGGACCAACACGTACCCACCGAGCACAAGCACCAGGTTGAACACGATGGCAATCTTGGATGCCTTCTTGAGCTCCTTTGCCTCCTCCGCTGACGTCTCCATGGCCAGGATCTCCTCTTCGTCTGCATCGTCACCGGCTTTGAACGAGTTCTGGAAGATCGAGAAGTCCCAGTCGACAACGTTCGGCTTGATGTACGAGTACAGTGGGATCACGAGGAAAGAGGCACCGAAGGCGGCAAAGTTCCCAATAATGGATGGCTCAGACGTCATGAGTGTTGTCTTGTCCAGCACACCGTCATGGTATGCGGCAGCAGAGCCCAGCCAGCACGCCACGCCAATGATGGTGGCTGTTGGAGAACCATAGGTCATGGCAAAGTTGGACGTCTTCTTCCAGTACAAAGAGTAGGTCAGTGCAGCGACGGATGGACAGAGGATGATACCGTAGAAGGAGATGAGCCAACCCACAGAGACACCGATGTAGTTGAAGATGATGGAGATGCAACCGACAAAGAGTGAGAAACCCATGGTGGAGATGTGAGACACACGAACGAGCTGCTTCCCTGTGGCAGCTGGGTTGATGTAGCCTCTGTATAAGTCAAACGTGGCAACGGAGGAGAAGGCAATAAACTCTGCGGATGTGGCAGATGTGGCACTCATGAACAGCGTCAAGATGATGGCAGTGGCACCGCTCGTACCAAGCACAGCACCTGCAGCGTAGACAACAGCCAATCCGGCATCGGCCTCAGCACTGCTGAGGGCGTTTGGATAAGTGTAGAACCCTTCATACGTCAACAAACCTCTGGCGGCGAGGCCACCAGCAGTGCCGAGGGCCCAAGGAACAGTGCCCCAGCAGAGACCACCAAGGATGTACCCCCATAGGACACCCTTAGGAGAGGCAGCAATGGCTTTCTGTCCGTAGGATGGGTCTCCAAACACCGAGCCAAAGCCACCGATACACACGGACCAGGTAGTCATGAACATTGTTGGGTCTCTGAAGTTGAGGTAGTTGACACCGGTGGCTGATGGGAACTTCTCCTGGGACTCAATGAGCATGTCGTAGAGCTTTCCTGGGGAGCCAATGATGTCAGAAGTGCAGAACACCTTAAACGCGAGCACAATGACAACGATGTAGATGATCACCGTGTGAATCCAGTCCGAGATGAAGGTTGCCTTTAGTCCGCCTGTAGCTGTGTAAATGCACACGCCGATTGGCAGGAGCAGGTTGGCAGCAACGATGTTGACGCCACAGGCAGCGTGGAACCCTTGGGAGGCACCAAGCAACAGACATGACGCAACCATCACGTTCGTGGCGGTGATGTAGAACATGTAAACCCAGTGCGTAGGCTTGTCGTAGCGGGCCTTGATGATTTCGGCAACAGTGTGGCAGGCTGGTGCAATTCTCTTGATCTCAATGGCGAGCAGGGCAAAGGCAAAGATCTGAACGATACCAGAAATACCGTAAAGGAACCCTCCAGAGATACCGTACGTGTACCCCCACAGTCCGGAGGTCAGCAGCGAGGCCGGCCAGATCCACGAACTGACGACGGCAGAGCTGATCAGCCCAGAGTTTACCGAACGCGCAGCCGTAGTGAATCTCTCAGAGTTCTGGACTTGGTTCATGTACTTGGAAAGCACTTTGGTGATTCCCACCATCATCAGTGCAAACGCAGCACCGAGCCCCACGATGAAGCCGTACCCAACGCCCTGTGTGATAATGGTCATTGTCAGTGTGTGTCTAGGGATATTAGACAGAAAAGCACAGCCAGCCGGGGGCCACAGGGGTTCTTATACAGAAGCGCAATGACTAATCTAGATTACGCGTTGTCTGCAGATCAGTGGTCTTATCAGTGGGGGGATGGCGGTCTTGCGGAAACTGGTCCCGCTGCTGTAGTTTCTGTGGCAGGGCCCCAGGGCTGATTGATCGGTACCGACAGGATCATCGCTTGCGGAGTCGCACAGGGTTGTAATTTCTCCTGTGACGTGGTTCGGTGGAGGTCCGGTGGAGGGAGACCTCCGATCGGTGGCAAATCATCCCAGCGACAGCGGTCAAGTTCCAATTGACAGCAGTAGATGACGATGTTCCCACATTGTGTTATACCCTTTCCTTCCCCAGCCCGACAGAGGCCATCGCTGGTCACAGGGACGATGCAGGCGTCGCTCTCTTCCTTATCGCAGCTTTTGACGTGACGTACGCTGTATTCCAAAAGGGGTAATCGGCGCGTCGTCGGGCCTAGAATCCGGATGTACCTAGTTTCTTGGCCTCTTTCGAGCGGTGGAAACTCAGATAAGGCACCATTGTCAATGGTGGATTCAGGTGTCCCTGATCCTCCCCCTGCTCCACCTGCATCCTGTCCCGAATATCAACTCTCAAGAAGTACTGATCACGTCCATCGGCCGGCAGAGTGTGCGCAGCTGGAGGTTCGCGCGTCCCTCGGCGTCTTCTGCGGTTTCCCATTCGGGTGACCCGGGCGACAACTGCTGGATCCCCGGAGAACTACCCAGCAACTGGCAGATAGCAGATAGCACCCCATTGGCTGATCTATTTTACATCGTTAAGCTTTACAGCTCCGTCCCGGTCCTGGGGAGGGCGGTATGGCGACCGATAGAAAGCTGTAATCGTGGTGTCCGGGTTTTCTGTCACATCCGAACATTTTTATAAGACCCGGACATTTTGTGGGGGCGTTGACGGGTAAGTTTCCCTGATTTCTAGAGAGAACACGAATTAGATTTTGATGGTTCTAGTATTTTTCCCTGTGGTTTTGGAGCTTCACTTTCGCACTGATATGCTCAAAACTGCGAAATAATTTTGTTTTTGAAAAAGTGTTGTTTAAGGTACTTTTGTGCTGTACTGGATGAAAAAAGGAGGCGCTCTTTTTTTGAAAATATTTGAAAATTCTTTCAATTCTTTCAATTCTATCCATTTGACAAGACTACTGTATTGTGAGCATTATTTCACGCCAGTACAGATATCTGCATCTCCTTCAGTGTCCGGATAAAGCCCCTATAAATATGCCAGTACCCGTATGACAGGACACCCAGACACCAAGCGGAGTTCGGCTCCCGCCGCCAGAGCAAGCTCTGTACGCCCATGCGCTTCCCCGGCAAAACAGGAGAGGCGCGGCCGGTCTAACAAAGAGCAAGCGAATTTGCCCGTTGGGGGTGGGGGGACGGCACAGTATAAATACAGCCACGTGTGTCCCGGGTGTTTCGAGAGGGGAGATCTCAGACATCGAGCAAACTCGGCCACTCTGTCACAATGCTTTCCAACATAATTGACCCAGACACCGTCGAGGACACCGTGCATTCACAGGGACACTATCACCCAGGCCCGGATATCAAGGACGCCACCTTTGTCTCGCAGAACAAGTACCAGATCCCGCAGACGGGTCTTGGTGAGGATGTGGCATACACGCTCCTCCACAACGACCTGTCTCTCGATGGCAATCCGACGCTGAACCTCGCCTCCTTCGTGAACACGTTCTCCGCTGGAGTCTCGCAGAAGCTCTGCGACGAGAACATCACCAAGAACTTGGCCGATGCAGACGAGTATCCGACTATGATTGACATGACTCAGAGAAACGTGAGTATCCTGGGCAGACTCTGGAACGGTGATGGCTCCAAGCCAATCGGCACCGCCACCACCGGCTCGTCCGAGGCGATCATGCTCGGTGGATTGGCCATGAAGAAGAGATGGCAGAAGAAGATGAAGGACCAGGGCAAGGACTGGCACAACCCAAACATTATCATGGGTTCGAACGCTCAAGTTGCGCTGGAGAAGTTTGCGAGATACTTTGACGTTGAGGCTAGACTCATCCCTGTGACTAAGGAGTCCAAGCATGTCTTGGATGTCTCAAAGATCAAGGAGAATGTTGACGAGAACACAATTGGTATCTTTGTGATCTTGGGGTCCACTTACACTGGTACTTTTGAAGATGTGAACGCTGTCAGTGACATCTTGGATGAGATCGAGGAGGAGAGGGGTATCAGTATCCCAATCCATGTTGACGCTGCCTCTGGTGGGTTTGTCGCACCGTTCCTCTTCCCAGATTTGCCTTGGGACTTTAGATGCAAGAGAGTCGGGTCTATCAACACATCGGGTCACAAGTTTGGGCTGACCACCGCTGGACTTGGTTGGATTATCTGGAGAGACTCGAGCAAGTTGCCAGAGGAGTTGATCTTCAAGCTGAGATACTTGGGATCTGTCGAGGAGAGTTACAACCTCAACTTCTCCAGACCTGGGTTCCAGTCCATCCACCAGTACTACAACTTCTTGCACTTGGGCTTTGAGGGTTACAAAGAAGTCCACCACACATCATTGAGAAACGCTCGTGTCTTGTCGAACTACTTGGAGAAGACTGGATACTTTGAAGTGGTGTCGATCATCCATCGCAAGGAGGGTGACTTCACGTACGACATGTCCAAGGTTGACGAGAACTTTGACAACCAGGAGAACCCAGACGATTACTTCAACAAGGGTCTCCCAGTTGTGGCATTCAAGTTGACCGACGAGTTCAAGAAGACGTATCCAAACATCCCACAGTCCATCATCTCCACGCTCTTGAGAAAGAGAGGCTGGATCATTCCAAACTACCCATTGCCACCAACGGAGGAAGATACTGAGATTCTCAGGGTTGTCGTGAGACTCGAGTTGACCGGTGACTTGCTGTACAGACTCATTGATGACATCATCAGAGTGACGGAGTCCTTGATCAAGAGCGACGAGATGTACTTGAAGAGTGTCGTTGAGGAAAACGCCGAGAAGAAGCAGAACTACATCTACGCCCTGCTCAATGCCATTGCAAGCGGCGGTGAACAGGATGGCGACACTTTACAAAAGTTGGAGGACCACAAGGAGAATCATCACGGTACATTCAAGGGGACTTGTTAACATCCTTGCTCTCCAGTTGTTTAGTGTTATCTCTCAACTCCAGTTTCTTGTCTTTTCTTTTGAATAGTCTCTTTATCCCATTGAGGATTGGGTTGGTGATCCACTTTGTAAACCATGGCGTTAATAAGAGCGAAAGCACAACTCTGACAGGGAACGTAGCCTTGACGATTCCGTAGGCCGTTGCGCCCTCCATGATCAGCTTCGTACGCTCCTGGATAGAGTAGTCAGCCACGGTGTCTCCAAGGATTCTTTCAATGGCACCTGTGCCCTTCATGAGCATCCACGTTGGGATGTCTGCCGGGAGGAACTGGAAGTGATGGAAGAGGTACCACAGCCCGAGGAACGGTGCGAGCGCCGTAATTTCATGGAGAACGAGGAACGACGAGACGTATGTGATTGGCTGGTTGACGAGTGGTTGGCCGTATCTTTGCAGGAACTTCGGGAGCTTGTCGACGATCTGTTGGGCCCTGGAGACTTTGGTGGCTTGTTGTGTTGGCGGGGTTGACGGTGTCTGTTGTTGGTTGCATCGCTGCACGGAGACGTGGAAAGACCGGGTCAAGTGCGAGAGAGAGGGTCTGAAGTGAGGGGACACGACTCGAGGCCTGAGAAGAAGCATCTTGGACTGGTGATTACTTGGGATGATGTCTGTGTGTCAGATCTCGTAGCAAACGTCACTTGCGAGCCTCCCAAATTTCACGATCTTTGGATCGGTGGTACGCGCAACAGCTTCATTAAATAGTGCACGAGAGGTCACTCTCCAGCTTATGTGCCTACAGTAACACATAGAGACTCCTTCGTGAAGAAAAGTTGTTCATTTGAGAGACAGAGCTGGTCAGTATCAGCCCTTTACGGCCTGCGGTGGAGGAGGACCGGAGACATAAACAGCGGTCCCCCGGGTGATTCTCGTAGCCACCCAGTCGTTGAACATGATGGACCTGACCAGCTTGGCCCTGTTGTAGTGAGTTATGAGATGAGAGCTGTTGTAATCATCCATCAGCACCGACAACGGTGTGTGTCCAGAAAAGGAACCGACTGTGCCCAGTCCAAACGTTGAGGGGTCTGATGGTGGCAGATTCAGCTTCAATCACCTCAGTGCTTGCAGCTTAGTGGAGCATGCAGACAAAAATCTTCACACAGAAATTTACGGAATGCTAAGAGCGAAGAGTGGTACAGACAAACACCTCTTCAGCAGCTGATGGGTTGTTCGTTGTCCTTTGTTTTGCCTCGTTCGACGTTTTTCAGGCCGATGCAGCGCGCAAGCCCTCGGGTTCCCTCAGCTGGGCCTCCTCTCCTCGGGAGGCGATGAGGGCGGGGTGGGGCCCACGGGCTTGGAACACGTCCCTCAGCCACCGACACTCTCCAATTGATCCAATTGGCCGCTACACAGACTAGTAATCCAATGGGACATAGACGTAAAACTCCTCGACATTCATTGCATCAGACGATACGCTTATTCGACCTGGGCCTCGAAGTTCTCACCCTCAACCAAGTTTGGGATGTCCTCCTCCTCCTCGGCACCGGCAGCTGGGGCAGCACCACCAGCGGCAGCCTGCTGCTGCTGCAACTGAGCAGCGAGCTTGGAGAGGATCTCCAAGTTCTCAGCACCCAACTGTGGGATGATGTTTGGAATCAACTCAGTGATCTCCTTCTCCTGTGGGATACCGTAGAAACCGTAGGTGTTGTGCTGGCCAGCGGACTGAACACCGACTCTGTTGAAGTGCAACACCTTGCCGTCGTCTCTGAAGAAGTTGGCCTCTTCCACACCGTCGAGGGTCTGGACACCGAGCTTCTGGAGGGTGGCCTGGAGCTTGGAGTCATCGGCGATTGGGCCGGCGGAGGACTTCTTGACCTTTCTTCTGACACCTCCGATCTTGTTGTTGCCCTGCTTCTGCAGCTTGGCGAGTTTCTCCTGGTCGATTGGCATTTTGTGGGCGGGCTTTGCTGGGTGGAGCTGAGGGCCTGAACAGGGGAGCTGAGGCCGCCGACGACGCAATTTTTCACTTCCACCGACGACGGCGGCGACGATGGGCGGCGCTGGAAAACTTTTTTCGCGAACGCGTTTGATGGTGCACGGGTGTTGTGTTAGGCGAGCGCTCAAGTTTCATGAGCTCACGAGCACTGGGCGGCTAATCACACAACTTGTCCATCAGCTCCCCACACCATGCGGCGCTTCTACTCGGATGTGGCCCACCGCTACTCCAAGACTCTCCAGCTGCCGAAGACCAAGTTTCCAAAGCGCAGCTCGCTCGACAAGGCGCTCACGGACCTGATCCCACGCTCCTCTCAGGAAGTGTACAAAGCGCAATGGGACTCCCGTGACAATGATAGGCTGTTCATCCTCCATGACGGTCCTCCCTACGCCAACGGTGACCTCCACTTGGGACACGCTCTCAACAAGGTCCTCAAGGACATCATCAACAGATACAACGTCCTGAAGGGCAATAAGGTTTACTACAAGCCGGGATGGGACTGCCACGGACTCCCGATTGAACTCAAGGCACTCGAGAAGATCAACAAGAAGATGGAGACAGACGCCTCAATGGTCCTCAACGCCCAGTCCATCCGCAAGATTGCCAAGGAACACGCCCTCAAGACTATCGAGAAGCAGAAGAAGGAGTTCACACAACTCGCCATCCTCACAGATTGGGAGAACAACTACAAGACTTTGACACACGAGTTTGAGGTGTCGCAGCTCAAGATCTTCCAGAAGATGCTCTCCAAAGGACTTATCAAGCGTCAGAAGAAGCCCGTATACTGGGGTTGTGAGACACGTACAGCGCTCGCAGAGGGCGAACTCGAGTACAACGACAACCACAGATCAACAGCTGCATACGTCAAGTTCCCAATCACGCAGCCAACGCCCGAGCTCCAAAAATCTATTGACTCGCACAACATCAAGAACTTGAAGGCGTTGATCTGGACATCTACACCATGGACGATCCCATCGAATCGTGCGATCTGCATCAACGAGGCCTTCGAGTATACGATCATTACCTCCTCCACAGACTCATTGATCGTTCTCTCCACACTGGCAGAGTCCATCCT
>JAJMKQ010000391.1:0-10328 GCA_030569395.1 Petasospora rhodanensis
CGGCTACCAACGAGCAAACCACCGACGCCGTCGCTGCGTCAAAAGAGTCCACGCCGACGCCAACTGAGGACTCCAAGGAGAGTTCCAACTCACCACGCACATCCAGAAGCTCTTCGAACGTTGTCCTACTCAACGACCAACCAATAACGAGGGCTGACACGTCAAAAATTTCTTTGCCGCCCATCGAACACGTCTTGGAGAGGATAGACGCCTATCAGAACGAACAGAAGCTTCAAGATTCACAACTTCTCTTGAACTTCAGGGAGCGCAACGCCTCCTTCCACTCAGACACGAGCGAGCAGTCCATCAAACCAGAATCACAGCCACAGCAGCATGCTCCGCCTATGGCGACGTTCAACGCTCAGATGGATATTACGTTCAAATCTGAGGGGACCCCATCTACGCCAACTTCTGGCAAGTTGACTGAACAGCAGACCATCACACCGGGCCAGGGCTCATTAAACGTGCTCAATCTTGGTCCTGACATGACCAAGACGGCATCTCGCCAGTCGTCCGTGGGCTCGAGCGACTCCACTGGTGGTTCTACTCCAGGAAGTTCATCGGCTGCAAACTCGCTGAAGAAGCGTACGAACCTCCCACGTGAGACTATCGAGATTCTTAACGAGTGGGTCCTCAACAACTTGGACAACCCATATCCAAACCACACACAAAAGAAATTGTTGTTGGAGAGAACAGGGTTAAGCAACGTCCAGTTGAGTAACTGGTTTATCAACAAGAGAAGAAGAAGAATTTTCTCCAACTTGAGCGGTAACCAGGGTCAACCTATCAAAAAGAAGAGATTGATTGACAGACTTTAGGGCTTATGATTTTGGTTTTGTCTTGTTGTTTTGGTTTCACTCTGTCTTTCTGTCAGAGAATTCATTGACTGAATTTCTCGTATTCTCTTCTCCTGTTCATTGAGCTTTTTCGCCCAGTGAGAACTTCCCAAAAGTATACATTGTTTGTAATCATAAAACTTTCCAAGACTGTTCTATGCATCGTATAGTTACAATCGAACTAGAGTACATCATATGGTCGTAGCAATTAAAGTTGTTAAACATCTTTAGGTCATGACAGCATCCTCAGTCTTCTCCTCGACAGCCCCTGTTGTCTTCTCATTGGCAGCTGGGTCATAATCATCATCATCCTTCATGGTGTCGCCTTCTTCTGATGGCCTGGTGTTCTCAGTCTGCTCCACACCACCATCACCATCTTCGGTTTGTCCTGGAACCCAAACGTCATGAACTCTTCTGGCACCAAATCTCACGTTGTTCATGTTCGTATCCATGATCATTGGAGCAGCAGCAGGCATAGTCTCACCTTGACCGTCGTGAATGAAGTTACCATAACCGCCTCTGGCAGAGTCGTACTGGGATCTGATCTCATCTCTGACCTGACCACCGCCTTGACCTCTACCAAACTGTCTTCCTTCCTCAAAGCCTGGGTCCAAGTCGATCTCCAAGATTCTGTCTTCCAGTTTTGTACCGTTCAAGAACTTGATGGCGTTGAGAGCGTCTTCCTGTGTGTAGTAGATGACAAAGCAGAACCCACATGGCGTGTAACGGAAGCGATCCAAACCCATGATGATCTTCTTGATGAAACCAGCCTTACCAAAGAGTTCGTATATCTGTTCCTCAGTGGTATAGAACGACAAGTTACCGACGTAGACTGTGCAGCTCTTGTAGGATGCTCTGATGTCATCAATACCTGCTTGCCCTCTGCGTCTTGCCTTCTTGAGGAGGTAGGGAGAGGGACTGTCGAGGCGCGGAGCCGAGTGTGTGAAGGTGATCTCGTCGAATTCTTCAAGTGACATGGCTGTGTGGGGTAGTCAAGACGAGTGAGAAATACAGAAGGTTGCCAATGTTTCTTGTAAAATGAAGGAGGGACAATAAATTATCAAGAAGTCTCGCACCTTCGGTTTTGTGTAATCTTCGCTGCGAGCGCCTCCAAAAAATACACCAGGATAAACAGTACGCGAAAAATGCCTAATCCGGATGAGGGTTACCCGCTCAGCGCGAAGCGTGGCCTATGTACATACGTAGTTTGGATACGTTGCCACTGACTGACCGTTCGTGAAAGGATGATACGAGAGGAGAGCAGCTCTGGATATGAAGTGAGCATGGAGAAGTCAGCTCTGAAGGGGGTGCCGGATTGGGCCAGCGCCGGCTCCACCCAATAGCGAGGCTAAACACCATGGCCGAGAACGGGAAAGCCAGACGTCTTTTTCCCCCGCACATTCTCCTTGGCTACTATGTAGCGCTGGCGCCCCTATTCGCCGGTGACCGCGAACGAGCAAGAGCGTACACAAAATTTATTTGTCAGGGAAAACAGGACTTGTTCGTCCACCCGCCACCGACGACACCCAACTCTTTCTTCCCAACCGCCCAGTCAGCAACTACAGCGCTTTAGCTCAGACTTGTTCTCGCCACCTTTCCACGTCTCCAGCCGCCACACACACAGCCACAAGTAATGGGAAACAGCCCGTCCAAAAATGTCAGCCCCCCGAATAACCACAACAACAACTCTCTTCAGCCAGGCCTGATCAACGCCGTCGTCGCTGACGAGCCTGAGCCTGATGATAGGAATTGTCCTATCAACAACAATACTACAAACACTCCTCGCGGTTCCAGCGCGAGAAAGATACAATACAACAAGAGTAAACTCCAGAAGAAGGTGCCACCTCAACTCAACAACCCGAAAAAGTTCACTTACCACAACCCTCTCCCACCACTACACAACAACAGCGATGCTGACCCATTCGACTTGGATGTCAGTCTCTCTATGGCCAAGGCTTTGAAGATCTCCAAGGACAAGATTCCTCCTGCCGCTTTCCAGCTGGACGCCACGCCCGCCATTCCGTTGGGTACCCCAATCACCACCACCATCAGCGGCTCCACTGACAAGGCTGTGGACGAGATATCCAGCTCTTTCAGTGATGTGTTCACTGTGGACTCATCTTCGAGCTCTCTGTCCATCACTCCACCTGTCGCCAGCCTCCCGCCAATTTTTGAAGAGAGCGTAAAGAAGAGCTGCTCCACCAGACACAGATCCATCGACATCGACTCCATCATTGACCGTTTGTTGCAGGCTGGTACTCTGTCTAACTCTTCTTCGCCAATCCTCACTGCAAGACAGTCACCGAGATCTGAAGAGTTCCCTGTATCTCCAAGGGAGATCGCCATCATCTGTTCCAAAGTTCGTGAGATCTTCTTGGATCAACCAAGTTTGTTGAGATTGAGTGCGCCTGTGAAGATTGTCGGTGACATCCATGGACAGTTCAACGACTTGCTCAGAATCTTGAAGTTGAGTGGCCTGCCGCCGCACTCCAACTACTTGTTCCTTGGTGACTACGTCGATCGTGGCAAGCAGTCTTTGGAGACCATCTTGTTGCTTTTCTGCTACAAGATCAAGTACCCAGAGAACTTCTTCATGCTCAGAGGTAACCACGAGTCTGCCAACATTACGAAGATCTACGGATTCTACGACGAGTGCAAGAGAAGACTCAACTTGAAGTCCTGGAAGCTCTTCGTTGACGTGTTCAACACGTTGCCGATTGCCGCCATCATCTCTGACAAGATCTTTTGCATCCATGGTGGTCTCTCTCCAAACCTCCAATCCATGGCTCAGATTGAACAGATCCACAGACCTACGGATATTCCAGAACAAGGTCTCTTGGCTGATTTGCTTTGGTCCGACCCTGATACGTCAGTGAACGAATGGTCTGAGAATGACCGCGGTGTCTCTTACTGTTTCGGTAAGAAGGTGGTTGACAGCTTCAACAGGAAGTTCAAGTTTGACTTGATCATCCGTGGACACATGGTTGTCGAAGACGGCTATGAGTTCTTTGCCAAGAAGAAGTTGTGTACGGTTTTCAGTGCTCCAAATTACTGTGGTGAGTTCAATAACTGGGGTGCCGTGCTAAGTGTTGATCATAACCTCTTGTGCTCATTTGAGCTCTTGAAACCAAACAAGAAGTTGTGATTCACCATGTTGAGTTGGTGTGATGTATCTTCTTTCTGTGACTTCTGGACCTTCTATGAATGATGATGAAAGAGATGAACGTTATACCACCAATTTTCCCCTCTCCTTTTTTGTTTTCTTTTTGTTTGACCGTTTTAATTTCCTTTGACTGTTTGATTTCTTTATTTCTGATGGTTGCTAACCATGCTGCTTATGCGTTACTGTTGCCGATGAAGTTGGTTTTCTGGAATCTTTATTTCGAGCCCTTTATAGCACAAGGCTCCCTGTTACGACTGGGCGATATTGATTCCTCCATCTTATTTAGTTACCCTGAATGTTTATGAGAATGAGATTTGCCTCTGGATGGTAAGCGCTTCAGCGACCGCCTTCATGGCAGCCGACGTTCGATGATCATCGACACGTATAGCTGCCAGTTTCCTACTTTCGCCGGATGTTGCTCGTAACTTTGATCGTCACACGGAAAAGTGGAACCAAGCAGCGTAACACGGTCCTACTCGTCCTTGAAAAGCCGCTCCACTCCCATGATGAGAGACAACTGTGACTCTCTTGGATGTGGCTTTGAGATTTTGAGTATCTGGGGCAAAGCACGAACGCGCACGAAATGAGCTGGACAAGATCTGAGCCGCATGCAGAGAAGAGCCAGCTTGTCGTGTAGCGGCGGGGATTTGGAAAGGGACAAAATGCCAGCAATGAGCACTGGAGTTACAAGTCAGAAGAGTTGTGTTGGCGATCAGTGTCGGTCGTAACGCGATTCAGCGCCTTCCTTAGCGCTTAAAGCGCTAAACTTTGTTTGAGTTTGAGGGGACAAACCTCACACGACACCAGGCAGAAGTTATCCCGGACTACGGAGATTTGGGGCAAACTAATTCACGTGATTTGCACTCTCCAAAATAATGACTTAACTTCTGGGACACAGCTGTTTCAGAGATTGACAGCGAAAGGCAACTCGGGCCTTCTGAGTTGCTGTCAAGCTACCCATAGTACTATCAAGTTTCCATCAAGCCCGCCGACGTCTGTCCACGCGAAACTCATCATCGCAATAGAACCAACCTGCGAGGGTAGAGCCCGGGACTTATTTTTTATTGGGTTATGCAGGACAAACAGCCCGTTACGAGCTGGCTCTTATACGTCCTAGCGGGCCAACCTGGACAAGATCCGTGCTAGACCTGCCGTTCAACGGGCCGGTCGCGCTTCTGATGAGGACAGTCTCCTTGGAGCGCTGGTGCGGGCTGCACCGATACTGCGCGGGTTGGAGAGGGAGGGTCTCCCAGCTGTGCGAGCGGCTACTGAACCCCAGAGTCCTGTGCACCATCATGTAAAGATCTCTCTGTTATTGGTATCGTGCCGGGGTCCTCTGGTTTCAAACTAGGCACACACCATGGGGCCAGAGAGTAACGCCACCATAGAAACCTGTTTCTCCGAGGTTAGTTTTCCCGTCCAAGGCCAAGGGCCCCCAAGACTGGAAGTTGTGCTGGTGAAGTTCTGTCGATGTGTCAACGCGTCTGCCCATGTCCCGGAAAGTCAGACCAGCCCGGAGCCGCTCTCTGGACAAACGGGGAGCCGCGAAAAAATTTTGTATGGCGATTTGTCCCGGCCGCGGGTCGTTTGTCCATTTGTCTGCTGTGCGCACTTTGCCGAAAGCGCTGTTGTGTGGCTCGAACCAGGAAGTTGCCGAAGTTTTTGTCTCGTGTCCTGCGGTTGTGACGTTGGCGAATGCGGGAGGGGGTCAGAGCGCCAGAGGGGGGAAACCAGAAGAAATTGTGAATCCCAATTTTTGCAACTGGCCCTTTTCCAGTCATCGTCTACTCTGCCAACCATCCGCTTGCCCTCCATCCTACGCTCGCAAAAGCGCCACTCGAATCCAGCAATCGAGAGCATACCTGCCTGCCTCTGTCTCCTGATCGTCAACTTCCCAGAGCTCCCTGACCGTTGGATTTCTTTTTTTTCTTCGCTTTGTCATTCCCGGACAACCGACAAATTTGTTGTTGCACTTCCTCTTTGTTTCCCTCGCCTCGAAGAACACAAATCAATCCATACGAAGCACCGCTTGAACATCGATCTAGACGCCCTCTTGATGCACACTTCAGCACCCATGGAAAAACTGGACGAAACCCCCTCCATTTGGGACATCTATTCCGCTGCGAAGAAGCTGTTGGCTCTTCAACCAAGGATCGAAAACAGAACGCTAAGAGAGAGCTGCAAAAATGTTCAGAAGCCCATCTCGAAGGCCAATCCGATCGACCTGAGCAACACTTCGCTTGACTCCCTCAGTCCCGCAAGCGTGGATTCTAACAAACAGAGCGTTGGCTCTGTGTCGTCAGTTGTGTCCGCCGCCACCTCGACCACATCGACTTCGCCTACGTCGATTCCAGCAGCAACGAAACCGCAGTCCAACTTGACGAAGGGGTTGAACACTAAGGAGGCTCAGTTGAAGACTCGTGAGCAGCAACAGGCCAACAAGCAACCGCTCTCTTGGAACTTGAACGTTGAGGCCAAGAACCTCTCCGTGAACATGAACTCAAGAACCATCAAGCTCGACACGCTGCCGTTCAAGGACTACACACACAGACCATCTCCAACGCCACACCAATCAGTCCATCCTCAGGAGATTCTTCAACGTGCCCAGTCCTCCTCGTCCATCTCGACTCCTTCATCTTCTGTCACCATCCATCCACAGCAAATTCTGCAACAGCAGCTCGAGCAGCACCAAACGCAATACCAGTTCCAACCACAGTCTCTCCCAACGCAACCTCAGCCGATGCAGCGTAACCTGTCAAGAACACAGTCCACAACTGCTTTGTCTACGTCGGCGTCGTCGGCCTCGCTGTCAAAAAAGAAGGCACCATCCAGTTCGCAAAACACCGAGTGCTTCAACTGTCACACACAGAAGACACCGTTGTGGCGTCGTGATGCCAATGGTAACACGCTGTGTAACGCATGTGGCTTGTTCCAGAAGTTGCACGGTACGATGAGACCTCTTTCGCTCAAGACCGATGTGATCAAGAAGAGAAACTCCAGAAGAAACTCCCAGAGTGTGGCGAACGCCTCGAACATGCAGCAGAACAGAGACAAGATGTTCAACAATTTGGAGAAGGGTATGACTCTGTACCATATCACCCCTGCATCCTCCTCCAACTCGCCATGTTCCTCCGCTTCCACACCGACTGGCATGACATCCTCCAAGGATTCCGCTCGCTACAAGAACGTCCCAATCCTTCCAAAGCCATCGTCCTCCATCTCAGCCAACACAGCCACTCGTCAGAGCAAAGCCTCTCGCAAAACCTCAGCGGCCTCCCCATATGACTCGCTCGGCAACTCCTTTGGGCAGTCGCCATCAGCGTTCATCAACAACACCAACACACCGTCTCCTATCACCATGCCATCGCCTGTGTCGCCGTCTGTCTCGGGCCAGTTCATGCCGGGCACTTCTCTTCCTATGAATGCCAGTTCTACGAACTTGACCAACAGCTTCAACCAGAAGAGAATCCCACAGATGTTCCAACAGCGCCGTGAGAACAGCGTGGGAAGTCTGATGATGAGCTCTATGGGTGCATCTGCTGTGACTGCCACTGGCTCCGCCTCTGCTCACAACAACTTTGTGAATCCAAGTCTGCTCAGCACTGTGGGCGACGAGATGATGGATGTGGATAACGATGGAATGACTAACGATTTGGACTGGTTGAAGTTCGATATGTGATATCTTTTTTTTGGGATTAAAAGGGATTAATTAATTCAATGCTTAACGACTTTTACGGGTTTTAATATCATGATTCAAAGACGATCCGTAGAATATCAAGCAGCTATAAACCAGTACAGCTCAGGGGGAAAACAGGCTCACTTGGATGTGTCCACAACGTAACGACCCAAGATCTTACCCTCCTCCATCAACTCGTACACCTTTGGCAGCTCGGACAAGCCGACAACCTTGATTGGGGACTTGACAGCGCCTCTGGTGAAGAACTCAATGGCCTCTCTGGTGTCGGCTCTGTTACCCACATAGGAACCTCTGATCTGGATGGACTTGATCACATGGGTGAACACCTCAGACTTGCACACGGCGGAAGGAGGCAAACCGACCAAGACAACCTTACCACAGGATCTCACAAACTGGGTGGACTGAGAGATGGCAGCGTCAGAGACAGAGACGTTGATAACACCATGTGGGCCACCCTTAGTCTTTTCAATGATCTCCTCAACAAGGTCTGGGGAGGTCTTGAAGTCGACAAAGGCCTCACAGCCGAGCTCTCTGGCAAGACCCTCCTTCTCACCAGCATCAATACCGAGGACTCTGTAGCCCATGGCCTTGGCGTACTGCACAGCAAGAGAACCAAGACCACCACCAGCACCAGAGATGGCAACCCACTGGCCAGCCTTGAGTTCAGCAGTCTTCAAAGCCTTGTACACGGTGATACCAGCACACAAGATTGGAGAAACGGCAGCCAAGTCCGTACCCTTTGGGATCTTAGCAGCCTGGACGGCATCAGCAGTGGCGTACTGCTGGAAAGAACCGTCGTGGGTGTAGCCAGACAAGTCAGCATGTGGACAGTTTGGCTCAAACGAGTTCTCACAGTACTCACAAGACATACAAGAACCGTTCAACCACTTGATACCGGCATAGTCACCAATCTCGAAGTTCTTGACCTCAGCACCCTTGGCGACAACGACACCGGCACCTTCGTGACCGCCCACCAATGGGAGCTTCGTTGGCAATGGCCAGTCACCCTTCCAGGCGTGCAAGTCGGTGTGGCACACACCGGAGTACTTGACATTGACAAGGATCTCGTTTGGCTTTGGCTTTGGCACTGGAATGTCCTTGTACTCTAGAGGGCCGTTGTTCTCGTAGAAGATGACAGCCTTCTGCGTCTCCGGGATAGTCGATGTGGCCAAAGTTCTGATGAACTGTGGTCTGAAGAGGGTTGTAGTCTTTGTTCTCAGCATTGTTGGTGGTGAGGAGATGAGGGTTCCTCCAAACTCTATTCATGGCAGCAAGATAGGGTGGTCAGCATGGCTCTTATACCTCTGACAGAGTGGAGAAGAGACTTGAGACATTTTCAAGGGCGCACAGAACAAACTCCGACACTTGCTGGCCAATGGAACTGCTGCTCTAGCGTGCCCTTTTCCCCGTCGCCGGTGTTTCCAGGTGGGGCCACCGTTCGCAGATCATGCCCAGGGCAAATGCGGGGGAGGAGGTGGGGGTTGGACGAACCAGTGACACAACGAAAATTGTTTTAGGCGGGGCCAACGGGGAAAACTCCGGATGGTGTGGACAGATTCGGCCGCTTCCATAAGAATTTGTCGGTGCCCGTATTGTTGGTTTGGGGCTGGGTGTCAAGTTGGAGCGGGGCAAGTTACAGAAGGTAGGGCGGGCTGACCTCATGGATAAAAGGATGTTACTATGTACATCGGGGGATCTCTGGATCTATCTCTCGTCTAGCCCCTATGCCTGTGTAGACAGCCAGTTCAAAAAGCTTGGGACATCTGCAGCAACACTTTTCGAGATCATTGAGTTCTGCAACCATTTGGGCACGTTACCACCACTGTCACTGCAGGTGCACATAATCCACTCAATTTTCCCGTTGTCCAGCTTCTTGACTCTTTCAATGGAGCAGTAGACACCTTTTACATGGCCAGTGCTTGTAACACGGTCACTCACAATCTGGATGACGTAGCCGCAGTCGTTCACCTTTCCTGGCTCCACAATGAGCATGAACTCGTTGAACTCTCTCGTGGTCAATGGAGCACCGAGCTCATATTCGGCACGAATGCTCACCCACTCCTTCTTAATCTGTTCGTTGACAGAATCGTACCCTTCATAAGTGTCCAATGGCACTTGATCCCACCTGCTGAGCACGTGGATGTACTCAGTCTCGTAACGAGTATGGGCATACAAATCAGGCACAACATACTTTTCACCATCCTTCTCAGCACCATTGAGGTATTTGACGAAACGGTCGAACCCAAACTTCTTCTCGTCATGGTGTGACACTCTGGAGAGCCAGTACTCGCCATTGAGGTTTGTGCCATAGGTCGTCACGCTCTCCTTGCTCCCGTCGTTCAATGTGTACGAGTATGTTTTGTTTTTCTTCCATTTCTTCTCAACGAGAGAGACCAGAGAGTCTGCATCGAGCACAAACTGCTTGGTATCCTCCGGGAGATCAGTGATCTTTCTCGGTTTTGTGCTGAACTCGAACATGCTGCTGTTGGAAGAAGAAGAATATCAAGTCCCTGTCCTCGTCGCCCATACTCCTGATTGTAGACGTAGTATCGCAAAATAGGTGTGCGCTTACCAATTGATGTATTACGTCATCACTAGTCACGTGCAGGCGGCCTCGGCGAGGGTTCTTTCT
>JAJMKQ010000392.1:0-10166 GCA_030569395.1 Petasospora rhodanensis
TCCAGTCTGTGGTCTGGGATCTGAGGTCTGGGGATCTGAGACAAGTGGCCCTTTGGTCATCGTTGGACCGTTGGCCTGGGCCCTTGGGTCTATGGGCTATGCATCGGGAATGTTTTTTGTTGATGTCAGCCTGCTGCAGAAGCTGGCATATAGCAAGCATCTACTGTAGATATAATTAGGTGTCTTTTGGTAGCATTACGAGCCAGGGGGTGGCAGGGATCTTTGTGTGGGGAAGCTCCTTGACAGGGTTGTGTGGGGTACTAGATCTCCCGGTCCATTCTTCACCACACTCGTGTACACAACCAGGGACTCCCTTCAGCTACGCCAGAGACAAATGGAGATCTATGATTCCCCAGTCCTATCCAGAAGCAGCGAACGCCTTGTCTCAGAGTTGGCCCAAACAACTTCTGACCGTGCCTGCATGCACTTCCACCCAACATGGAAGTTTCGCAGATAAACTTGTTCAGATCTGGGGGAGGGTTTTAGTGAAGGGCAAACAGAACTTTCCCTGAAGTTAACAAGAAAGGTGTGTATTTGTCAGCTATTAGCCATGCACGTCTTCTACGCCTGGTGGAGGGAGTGGTATCTTTACTCTTAACAAGGGGAAAATCAGATCTGCTGTGCCCTCTCCCTAAATTCCGTCAGGGGTTGTACAAGTACAATCCTATTTGTCTTCCTGTCACCCAGCGTTCTTTGTCTTCCGGGGAAGAGCAGTTCATAATTTCCACCCAGCAGTTTATTGGCTATACTTTTGGACTCCATGGACGATCCTTCCCAAAAACTCTGCCTCCGACAACCTTAGTATTCGCCTCGTATTTCCGCGCCATCGCCTGACGCGCCATCATGCGGAACTACGCGCACGGGAAACTCTATTGACAGACCAAAAACTTCTGCATTCAATTCAGACCCTCCAGGCCCTTCTCCAGACTCTTTCCTGCGCTGCAGCTGGCGGCAGAGCGACTGGGTACCTCGAGTATCTAGAGACGCGCTGGAAGGATGGGATGCTCGTGTCGCGGTAACCTCTCGGGTTCAGATTCGGCTTACTCTGTAACTGATCGGAGTTGAACCACCCAACCGTCTCCTTCTGGCCCCACGCATGGATTGAGACCGACCTCAAGGCCTGAAGGCTCTGATCAAAGATCCCATTCAGGTCTAGTCCCTTGGCGCTGGTCTCGATGACAAGGCTCCTCAATAAGAGCACGCTGCGTAGAGGGGTCGGCACGACAAAGTTTGGGATGGATGTGCGAATTGTGAGACTGTCCCACATGGAGGCGGTGGATGCAACGTCGTTCTGCTCAGAGAGTGCGAGCTGTGTGTGGATGGCACGCTCGTCAGAGGTAAACATGTCCAGCACTGGGGAAGTGTGGCTCCACTCCAGAGCACGCATCATGGTCCAATCGAGCAGCATCATGATGGTGTAGCTGTGGCCACCGATGATCTTGAAGTTTCTGAACTTTGCAGAGAAGGAGAGGTTGCACTCCTGCATCTCCTCCAGTGTAGTAGAGACTGGGTGTTGCTGCTTCTGCCACTCGAGTGAAGGTACGTGCGTCAACTCGAGCAACGTTTTGTGGGAATTATCTGCGACTCTCAGATGCCCTGCTGTCACGTCGGTGATGAGCGGGAAGCGGTCATAGTAGAGAACGCGGAAGACAAAGAGCCCAGGGAAATCGCACTTGGTTATCGATGGACGTTGTTTGGCTGTGACGGTGTTGAAGTGGATGCACAAGCTCTTCAACTTCAGTAGCTTCAGTCCGTCAAAGTTGTTGATGCCCTCGACCGTAAGTTCCACGAGCTCGCCCCAGTTACTAAGTCTTGGGAGGTCTGCCAACGACCTGATTCTGCAACGGGGGTCTGAGAAGTTTCTGCTGGTGTCCCAAGGCGGTCCCAGATTGAGGCATGTATCGCTCAGGTTCCTTTTCCACGGCTCTGAACCGGTGTGGCCCCCCAGACCCAGCTCTACGTGGAAATGCACACCTTTCTCTAGCAGCCTCCGCTCAAAAGAGAGCCACTCAAGACCACATTCACCGTCAAATCTCCAGGACATTTTGTCATGGACTACCACAAACGAGCACTTGTCCATAAAGCGGAGACACGCGCGGGGTTTGTAAGTGTGTCTGAGGCAGACGCTCCGCTCATGGTCAGCTGTGTACGTCTCGAACTCTGGCGGGTTGAACTCGTAGAGCTTGAGCAGATACCTTCCGTTCTTATTTGGGTTGAAGCTCATCCCTGAGCGCTTCAGTCTGGGCAGATTGTGGAAGAACTGGGCTTTCTTGGAAAGCGGCTGGTCCGTGATGAGCAGGCATCGGGATTGTAGTGTGGGGAAGGCTCGGAGCAGCGCCCTGAGAGTGTAATTATCCATGTGCTGCACGAGCTCTCCGAAGAGTTCGAGTGGAAGCAGCGTTGGGATTGGACCTGAAATCATTCTGTGCTGTTTGTGCTGGTTTCCGGTTGTATGGATTGGGAGAGATGAGATAGTGGATAAGCGGGAAGGTTTTTTTCGACTTTATGGGAAGGTTCTTTCTGCTGGCTGGTCCCGGCCAGTTTCTGTCTAAAATTACAGGTTTTCTGGCCTTCAGTAACCGATCTCAGAAACCTTATGTGGTCTTAACTAGGCTCCATGTACAGCATTTGCAAAGCGGAGGATCTTGCAGGTGGAGAGATGGAGTGGACCCTCTCAGCGGCGGTATGCTAGAATCACTGTTGTCAAATTTAGTCCCACTGGACTGCGCCTGTTCAAGCACGTTCTTCCATGCATGACAACCTTATTCTTGCCGAGTCTGATACCAGACTTTCTTTTTCCTTTGTTGTGTTTGGCCTTGTATAAAGGTCGGTTCATCCGCCCCTCCTTTTTCCTTCTTACGCGTCGCCTAAAGACAACAGAACACCTGCAAAATGGAAGCGTCACGTTCACCATCTCCAGAAAAGCAGCAGAAGAAAGTCGACACCACTACCCGTACGAACTTCAGTTACACCAAGGACCCAACGCCAGTGACAACTCCGGAGGAGAAGAGGGTGACTAAGGAGCGCTTGGCCACGAACGCTACGAACAACAAGGAGGCTCTGAAGACAACGCTCCACCCAGTGAACTTCAAGAAGACGCCAGACAGCGTTCAAACTATTCAGTCCGCACGGTCGCACATAGTGAAGGAGCGTTCCGAGTTCACAAGAGCTGAAAGACTTCAGTTAAGAAGAGATGCTCGCGAGAAGGCACGCGCTGCACAAGACGCCAACAGCCGCAACAACTGAATCTCACTGAATCGAACTATCGATTTGCTCAACTACTTCATAGGTACAAATCATCTCTCAAAACATCAGATTCGGATCAGCGTTGTAGGACTCCATGTCAGCGGCGCTCAGGTAGAAGTTTGGAAGGGCAAACACCTGCTGGAGGATGTTGGTGCTTCGATCGTTGTCAAACATCTCCATGCTTCTCATGAACCCTGGCTCATCCGTCGATGAGTTCCCCGCTGGTGATGGAAAGTTCGCGTCGAACAGTGGTGATGGGTTGTTGTTGTTCATCTGCTGTGGCGACATCATCTGGTTGCTCTGTGGGACTGGCACCTGCTGTGGTGGCATCTGGTTCTGACGTGAAACTTGCAGTTGCTGGTACTGCTGCATCTGCTGGTGCTGGATGTGCTGTTGTGGAGAATGTGAATTGGATTTCGACGCACCATTCGCTGAGGATCTTCCGGTAATGGAGCGAACAGGATCGAACGAGAACGTCCTGGATGACGCTGGCTGTGGTGGCTTTGGCGGTTGCACTGAGAGTGGATCATCCTCCCTGAGCATCATGTTGCATCTCAAGGACATGTCGGTGATGATCCGGTCGTAGTGTGCCATCTCTGCATCGAGCGTCTTCGTGTCGATCTTGGTCTCGCTTTCGTTGTTGTGCACCAGGATCGCCACGCGGAGGAAGAACCTCACCGAATAGGCAATAACGTTGTAGGTGCATGAGTCATGGAGGGTGTCGGCCTGGGTGGTGATATGCTTGACCAGAGCGTCACTGACACGGAAAACGAGGTCGATATCTGACTTGAAATGCGGTGACTTTGGGAACTCGAGACACCCCGTGAAGAGCGTGAAGAAGGCAGAGAAAAACTGGAAGGCGACAAAGTGTGTGAACAAAGAGTGGAACGGACCCACCTCGTCCACAAGACGCACAATGGATCTTGCTGTGTCGAGACACTTGTTCATGAGCTTAAACTGCAAGGCAGCAACGGCACTGCTTCCTGGATGACCGCCGTCGGCGGAGTCATCGTTCAACCAAGCACGAGTGAACGCCAACCTGTTGATGATCATGGACAAGGAGTGGTAGTGGAAGTGCAACAGAGCAACATCGTATCTCAGTCTAACCGACTTGATCGAGTTCAAGCTCACACCAGGTCTCATGCTCTTCGATATCGTGTTCTTCAAAACCTCCAACTCAGCGTTGGACTCCTCAATCATCATCAACACCTGATTCAATGTCTTGCCGCGTAGGGCCTGTGCACTGAACAGTCTCTGATAGATCACCGAGGTGAACTGGACAAACTTGATATGGTAGTACGGTGTCAGTCTCACCAAAGAAGAGCTGCTGTACGTACACCTCACCTGCGACGAGGATTCAAAGTCCACGACAGCCTTGACAACGTCAAAGTCCACATTCTTGAGGCGCTCCACTTGCTCTCTAGGCACTCCCTCAAAGACAATGTCTTCAATCTCGTGTGGCAGCACCGACGACACGTCGTTCAGATCAATGATTGGTGGCTTACCGGACATCAAACAGCACTCGCGGTCAAAGATGTAAACCATGAGCCATATTCTTCTTCTGAGCATCGCCTCCTCAGGACTGAGTCCCACGAGCGACTCACGTCTGTGTAGTCCCATCTCCTGTGCATATCTCACCATCGTAGCGACGAGCATGTAGTTGTGTGGTGGTCCTCTGGTGAACTCCGTGAAGAAGTTGAACAGCATGATCGCCTGCACGGTTCGGAGACCCTCACTGATCACAGACACTCTGTTGTAGTAGTAGATGGCGTTCTCAGTCATCTTAGTCTGCAGGTTTTTGAACTCCTCCACTTTGGCTTCCATCATCGAGTCCTTCTCCTCCAACATAAACTGGCTGCCCTGGGCGATCACAACACTCATCGCTAGGAAGTCCGAGTTCGTGAGCCTTCTGGCCTTTGGAGCTCCTGGTGTTGGTGCCAGCGCTCTGTAGTAGTTGTCAAACAGGTCGTTGATCTCCTCCTTGGACATGACAAAGACGCTGAAGCAGAAGTCATCGTAGAAGCAATCCAACAGGCTCTTTGCGGTCTCTCTATCCGGGAACGCAGACAGTTCTCTCTTCTCGATAGGATCGATCCATCTTTTGTTGTTCACGAGAAAGATCCCCGCGGTCTTGCGGTGGAAGGACTGGAATCTGGTGAGCAGGTCTGGATCTCCGCTTCTCTTGCCCAGCCACACGAGACCCTTCGCACTGAGCACGGAGAACGTGGATTGTGAGCCAAAGTACTTGTGATGGACGCCCAGTTTGGTGGAATCCTGATGGTCTGCGGCAGCATCGTCGTCCACATGGAGCTCCAGCGGCGACTGGGCAGTGGAAAAGCTGTCGTCCGTCACTGATCCGCCCTCATGGCTTCCACTCGCGGACTTGGCCAACTGCGGATCAAGCTTACCAACGAGCGCGCTGATCATGGACTCCACGCGACTCATTCTGCGATCGAGGTCTGTGAGCGAGGACTCTGGTGCCGGCACTGGCTTCGGAGCAGGGACGGGTCCATTGGCCGGCGCAGCTGGAGAGCCCGATGGTCCACTCTTTCTCCTTCTCTTCTTCGCCTGGTGGTTGTAGGAGCAAACCGATTGGCTCTGGGTGCACCGGGCACACGTGGGGAAGCCGCCATCGCACTTGAGTTTGCGGGAACGACACAGATCACAGGCTTTGGAGACTCTTTTGCGCTTCTCTCGGTCTGTTTCCTCCATCGCTTCGCTGCTGGTTCTGCCTCTCCTCTCCTTCAACATAGCGAGCAGAGATGGGTGCTCAAGCGGTGTTCGGCCCGAAAAATGGACAGCGTCGCGACGACGCCACCGAAGCTTCCGAGTTCCGAGGGGCCGAGAAACGTCCCAAAGAGGAAGTCGTCCTTAAATAGGTAATTACCCAATCAGGACGTTTCGAAAATTATAGTGCGTGGCTGCGCGAACCGCCGCCACACGGAACACACAGAGCATTTCAGGCAGAAAAAAGATAACCACCTCAGCATGGGGAAACACGTCTTTGTGGCGGAGATTCCTTCAACTCTGCATCCGGAAACTCTCTTCTGGGAACTCTTCTTTGACCCCTCCCCCCTCCACATACAACACAGCCCAGCACACACACGCCAAACACCAACGATGTGGTCGTACCTCTTCGGCAAGGGCGCCGCCAACAGCAAAGATGCCCCTAAGAAGGCCATCATCACGCTCAGGGAGCAGGTGAACATGCTCAACAAGAAGCAGCAGCACTTATACACACAGGCCGACGAGTACGAGGAGCAGGCACGCAAGTACATTACCTCCGACAAGACGAGAGCCAAGGCTGCCCTCAAACGTAAGAAGCAGGCCCAGGCTGAGGCTGAGAAGATCACGGCACAAATAGAAGGTTTGGAGACCCAGCTCCGCTCCATCGAGAACGCCAACTTGAACTTGGAGACCATGAACGCCATGAAGGCCGGTGCTAAGGCCATGAAGCAGATCCACCACGGCATCACCGTGGACAAGGTTGACGAGACCATGGATGAGATTCGTGAACAGGCTGAGCTCAGCGAGGAGATCAGTGAGGCCATCTCCAGAGCCTACCCAACAGACAACATCGACGAGGACGAGCTCGAGGAAGAGTTGGAGGCCTTGCAGCAGGAGGAGGTGGACAACAAGCTGCTCAATGGTGCTGCCAGAAACCCACAGGTACAGGTCAACATGCCAAACGTTCCAAACACGAGATTGCCAGCGCAGGAGGAGGAAGAGGAGGACGAGGACGAGAAGGCTTTGAAGCAGTTACAGGCCGAGATGGGTCTCTGATCCTGCTAATACTACACCGCTTGGCTTTGGAGTCCGTGTTAATTTTGTTCTTTTTTTTTATCGAATTTGATGATTACTTTTTATCCTTGGGGATGTGGCATTCATTCCCTCATTCATTGCTGGTACATTCACCTCACCTTTTTTTTGTAAATCCTGCTCTGTACATTGCAAATTCATGACGAGATTATTTCTAATGTATTCGATTGTAAAAACAGAACCATTCCCTTTTTGACAGTCTCTCTCAGTTCACCATAATCCACAGCATAAAGAAGAACAGAATGACCCCAAACACCTTGAGGTACAACCATCTGCTGTTCGAAATCGAGTTGAAGTACTTCAACAACTCCCTCTGTGCACCCATAACATTCATATCAATGTCCTGGACGTTGGTATCGATTCTCTGGATCACCTCGCTCTGTTCACTCACCATCGTGGCGAGCTGCTGGAACAGGTTTCCAACCTCCTGGATCGTAGACTCGATCGTCTCAACAGCGGCATTACGCTCTTGTAAGTACTCCGTCGCCTGCTCCTCTAGCAACTGCATCGACTGTGCCTGTGGGAGTTGAAGAAGTGCAGAGTTGGCGTCGTCGTTACCAGCATCCATGAGGAATGGATTGTCAGACACGGTGGGTGGTATCACTGGGCCTGTCGCGGCACTTTGCACTTGTGAGCGGAACATCTCCTGTCTTGACTTATTGGCCAGCTCGTTCTTCTGTCTCACCTCCAGCACTTCTTTGAAGTTGCCACTCACGTTCTTCATCTTGGTGTTGAGCAACTGGACAACGTTCTTGGAGTTTGTTTTGAGCTCCTCGTTCGGCATGTTGGCGCCTGTCTGGACGTACACCTGGAGGTTCTTGAGGTTCTTCTCAATCTTGAGGATGTCCTGCTTGATCACATATGTCAACTCTGACACCTCCTGCGGTCTGTCGTCAAACATTGGCTTCTTCTTCGCAAGAAGGGCGAGCTTGGACAAGAGCTCTGACGTGTGCGAGATGTCCTTGGCAATCTGTGAGGCCCTCAGCTGGAACTCAGACTTCTTACCCTGTGTGGTCTGCTGCTGCAATTGCTGTGACTGCTGTCCCTTCATGCGCTTGTTGAAGGAGTTCACACATTGGTGGAACTCCATAGTTCGGTCCTTGATGTTGGTTCTCGTCGGCTGCGGCGTGTACATCTTGGGCGCGTCGAAGTCGGGTGGTTGGGGGGTTGGAGGGGACCGCTGCGGTGCCGTTCAGTCGGTTTGCGAAATTTGTGTGCGGAGCCGCCCGGGTTCAGACGGAATGAATACGTGTCGAGAACCCCCTGTGGCTTTGAGCGGGTGCTGGCGGCGTATTTTTGGTGAAGATAGCGGCTGGGGGAGCTGCGCCGCGAAAAGGTCACGTGCATTCCGCGTCTTTTTCACGTGACCCGTTTTTTCGCGATCAGTCTGTGGCAGGCCTGAAAAATTTTGTGCGATGAGGTACATCAGGCCGTTTTCTCTTTGGGCAGCCCTACAAAATCACACCAGTCAGCCATGTCCAAGAGAGCTGCTGAGCAGACAGAGTCTCCAAGACACACTGCCGCAAAGACCTCCGACGGTGCCGTCCCTGCCCCTTCCAATGAGGGTGCCCAGGGCGGTGATGTCGAGATGGGAGAGTTTGAAGATCCTTACTCTGATGAGTTCGACTCCGAGGGAGAGATTGTGGAGATCGACTCTGGCGGTGAAGGTCAGGAGAATGATGACCAGGAGGTCCCAGACGCACAGGAGGTGATCGCACGTGATGAGCAGAAGGAGAAGGAGCCAGAATCTACGCTTTATCTTCCACACAGATCCAAACCGCTTGGCCCAGATGAAGTCCTCGAGGCTGATCCATCCGTCTACGAGATGTTGCACACAGTGAACCTCCCATGGCCATGTCTCACATTGGATGTCCTCCCAGACCACTTGGGTGACGAGAGAAGAAGTTATCCAGCATCCGTGTACGTCGCAACCGCGACACAGGCCCAGAAGAAGAAGGACAACGAGCTCCTAGTGCTCAAGCTCAGTCAATTGGCCAAGACCTTGGTCAAAGACGAGGAAGATGAAGACGCTGACGATGAAGAGGAAGATGAGTTTGATGGAGACCCAGTGATGGAATCTGAGACTCTTCCATTGCGCGACACAACGAATCGTCTTAGAGTCTCTCCACACTCTGCCACAACAGGAGAGTACCTCACAGCCACCTCCAGTGAAAACGGTGAGGTGTTGATCTACGACTTGGCCTCACAGTACAAATCCTTCGATTCTCCAGGTTACACAATCCCAAAGACCGCCAAAAAGCCTATCCACACTATCAGAAACCACGGTAACGTTGAAGGTTACGGTTTGGACTGGTCCCCACTCATCAACACAGGAAGCTTACTCTCCGGTGACTGTTCCGGCAGAGTCTTCTTGACGAACAGAACCTCTAGCGGTTGGGTCACAGACAAGACCGCATTCACAGTGGGCAACAACGAGTCCATCGAGGACATCCAGTGGTCCAAGGCCGAGCAGACCGTGTTTGCTACATGTGGCACAGACGGACACATCCGTATCTGGGACACAAGATCCAAGAAGCACAAACCAGCCATTTCGGTTGTGGGCTCCAAGACAGACATCAACGTTATCTCGTGGTGCAGCAAGATCAACTACTTGCTCGCTTCCGGTGACGACGACGGTAAGTGGGGTATTTGGGACTTGCGTCACTTCAAGCCAGGCGCCCAGCCATCCCCAGTTGCACAGTACGACTTCCACAAGTCCGCCATCACATCCATCTCCTTCAACCCACTCGACGAGTCCATCATTGCCGTGTCCTCCGAGGACAACACCGTCACTCTCTGGGACCTTTCCGTGGAGGCTGATGACGAGGAGGTGAAGCAGCAGAAGTCCGAGGCTAAGGAGCTCGAGGAGATCCCACCACAGCTACTCTTTGTCCACTGGCAGAAGGAGGTGAAGGATGTCCAGTGGCACAAGCAGATCCCAGGTGCGCTCGTGAGTACTGGTACGGATGGTATGAACATTTGGAAGACTATCTCTGTTTAATGTGTCAAGGAAGAAAATGGGAGATTTTTATATGCATTGTATACAACGTCGATTGATGATCTTAGCTCAAAAGTGTAGTAAGCAGTGGGAAGAAAACATA
>JAJMKQ010000393.1:0-10146 GCA_030569395.1 Petasospora rhodanensis
ATCGTCAGAGATAACAATTTGCGCGGTATTACCGACTGAGATGTCCGGGTGTTTTATCCAGCGCCCGCCGGGAAAAGAACGTCCAACCTCAACAACAAAACATCAACAAAGCATCAACGACACCAACCCAGAAATGTCCGACAGAGACAGACCATCTGGCTACGACAGAAGGTACGTCACACCTCCCCTCATCCCGCTTTTCCCGGTTAAAAAACAAGTTACTAACAACTCCTATCTCCAGCGGAAGCTACAGAGGCGGATACCACAGACCACACGGCTCCAGCCCTTACGCCAGCCCCTACCCAAGTCGAGGTGGATACGGACGCGGTGGATACGACAGCTACAGAGGCCGTGGCGGGTATGACCGTGGTCGTGGTGCGCCACGTGGAGGCGGTGGCGGATACAGAGGTGGTCGTGGAGATTATCACGGGGGAAGACCGTACGATCGTGAGTACGACTATGGACGTCGTGACTCCGGGACGTATACACCACAGAGAGGGAGTGAGTATGAGAGACCCAGGGAGTCTCCTCAGGGTGCTCCGATCTCGGGGTATGGCAGACCACCGAGAAGACACGAGCCACCGCCAAAGGAGGCGTTCACTACAATTTCTCCCTGGGTGAAGCTGCTCGGATTGGACCAAGGAGAACGTGTCGAGGCGGCTATTGGGTCCACTAAGAGAGCTGAGCTCGATGAGTTGAAGAAGCAGCACCAGGGGAACTTCATCAAGATTAAGGCCAGTGATCGGAGGCTGAAGGAGTTGGAAAAGGAGACGATGACTCTGGGGATGCAGCTCAGTATGCTCGAGGCAAACATCAAGGGTCTGGATACGTTCAAGAGTGCCCGTTTGAACGTGATTGATAGCATTACGATGCTCGGTGATTGATGTGTGCTTGTGCTTTTGGGTGCTCTGCGGAGTGCGGGGGTAGTAGAAGAAGCAGTACTGTTTATACTTCTAACTAACGACTTTGATGACTGACCTAAGTGCACTTAGCACTACTGGCTGTGAAAGAAGACCAACTCCTTCATCCTTGGGAAGATGCTCCGGCTCGTTGGTAGGCCCTTCAACAACACCCGGACACCATTATGAGTAATTACGTAATCCGGTTAGCGCACGCTATTGTCCCAATGCGGTAAGCGGTGTTTACGTTTTTGAGCTGCCGGGGGATGACATCTGCCCTGAAATTAGAAACAAGGATAAGGTTTTGATGTGATCTCAGACAGAGCGTGCCTGTCAACACGGAGTTACTAAAAGGCACCTGTGGCACCTGCTTGACGAACACAGCACACACGCCGGCACTTCGAAACTTGGGCACTGCACAGAGCTACAGGGATTATCATCGCACATGAACGACATCACCAACACCATCAGCAACGGCTCACACCGGCGTTCAGGGTCACCCGTGAAGGTCTCGTTCAAGGACCAGTTGAGCTCGCCCACACGGAGCACACAGATGCTCAAGGACCCACCGAGACTGAAACAGCAGGAGAGCTTTCAGAGCTGTGCCTCGATGGGTGTGCCACAACGACAGCTCCGACAGAAGAGATCCCGGCTTGACATGCTCGATCAGCACCTCTCCTCTTTCCCATTGGCACCACCACCGATTCACGATGAGAAAGTCACAGAGACACTCCGTTCACCAGACATCAACGCCTACGACTGTCCCTCAAGCCCGAACAACTCTCAAATCATGGAGATTGACCCGATCGTGCTCGTTGAAGACTACATTGAACCAAGACTCGCACGAAAGAAACTCTCAGTATCAGACCTCAAGGCTTCACTCAAGACGTTCGATACTGGCAACAAACAGGACACATACCTCACTCGAGCCAGATCGATCCTGGACGCACACCACCACTACAAGATCCAACACGCACCACCGTCTTCACCACCACGCCAGGTGTCCACATCTTCGTCACTCCTCCTCACACGGATGGAATCCACAGACGACACATCCACAGAGTTCTACAGTGCCAAATCGACACAATCGACACAATCCACTACACCACAACCCCTCGCACAATTCGACTTCCCCTACGTGGGTCCAACATACGCAACATCCATAACCTCCTCCCTCCCGACCCTGAAACTCTCAGACCCCTTCGACACAAGCACCACAGCGGAATTCTCCACCACAGACACGAGACTCAAGAGCTGTGTCATCTGTGAGACACCGCTGTACGACATCAGCTCATACGTCCATGAGGCGGAGTATCAGGAGTTTGTGTGCTGCAACTGTACGGAGAAGTACGAGGCTCTATCACACTTGCTCGAGGGGTTTGATCGGGAGTTGAGTGCGTTGCATTGTATCCCTGAGGATGTGGAGGATATCGAGGAGGCGTTGGCACAGCCTGCAGTGAAGAGACAGAAGGTGTTCTCGGATACGCTTGTGCATGGGTTGAAGAGACAGTTGGTTGGTGAGTTTGCGATGGATCGGAAGGGGATGGAGTGGCTTGTGTTGGCTAAGAGGAAGTTGAGGTGGAGATGGAGGATTAGTGGGTTGTTGCCTAGGTTTTTGAAGGTTGGGGATCAATAGGGACTTTATGAAACACGTTATGAGATATGCGGATTTGTTGTAGTCTTCTTCTACAGAGTCAGGGAGTGCATGGACATGTCCGTATATACTTTTGTGAGCACACCCCAGATCAAACACCCCTCGAGCTCAGCTCCCCTCCAGTGAATAACACTTAGGGCCAGCAAGAAGTCGGTGGGAGGAGAGATGGAGATGTATGTGAATGTTGCAAGAGGGCCGACCCCAACATCATTCCAGCACAGCGATGGGGAGGCGGCTCCAGATCAACAGATGAGCCTGCTGCCTTGCAGTCAATGTAACTATAAACGAGATGATGACAAGCGAACCAGAATCCCACAGTAAAACTCTGTCTGAAGCTGACTTACCGTGACTCGAGTCCATGACTTCGTACACGCTGGCACGCCGGAGACAAAAAAAGAAGCAAAAAAAAAACCACGTTTTCCTGGCCGTGGGCCTCTATGCAATTTCAAGTTTCTTGAGTTCAGGTGTACTACCAGTCCCAGCTCCTCCAGTTATGAGCACTGACTCTGCTTTCCTGATGATAACGCAAGTGCTTTTAAGACGTCTTTCAGTATGGACAGTGCTCTCTTCGCCACCTCGCTGGCAGCTTCGTGAGACAGGGACCGAGAGACTCTCTACGAGTTCAGTCACACTGGAGGAGCCATCAAGGAGGGAGGGCCCTGCCAATTACATCTACTCTCATCCCCCAAGGGGTCTTTGATTGTGGTGTGTGTGGACAACCCTCTATCTCAAGGAGGTGTCGTCTACGGCAACATCCATCACCATGGGGGAGTTTGAGAGACTGGACAATGGAATGGACATAGTGTCTTTGATGTGAGCTGTAGACGTACGCGTGGTGATGATACACATGTGTGGCTTCATGACCTCAACGGTCTTGTAGAGAACGCAGTACTACAACGATACCATACCGGAGTAGAGTCCGTATACTTGTGTATGAAACCCCTCCGCAGACTCCACACATCCCTCGTAGCCGCTCGATGAATACCACAGGGGAGATCCAAGGACACATACGCGTGGACTGTGGATGCAGAGGGAAGAGAAAGGTCGTTGACACCCAGAATCCTCTGCCCATAATGTCCAGTGGAGACGGGCAAAGAGGGTGATATGGGGTCAACTTGACAACTCACAACACACTAGACCCTCATTTTGCGAGATTACTGACAGACTAGCGTTCAAAACATCACCGGCCCATTCGACTGCCCAAGTCTCACTGGTCATTACACATCCAAATCACAGGTACGCATCCAACAAATGAGCCCATTTGCCGAAGACAGATGTACCAAAGAACTGAGATGGAGAGGAAGATTTTTTTTTTTTTTTTTTTTTTTTTTTGTTCTCTTGGCCCAAGTGCGATGCCCCTCCAAAGCGTTGTGTCACCCACTACGGGGACAGATCGGTGCAAACAATTCCTCCCCTGGCACATCAATACCTATGCTACCATCTCTGTTGAATGAACAGATCCTCTGTATCAACACCGGGTAATGGAGCTGTTCATAGGCGAACTTCTGAGCCCTCGTCCCACCATTTCCACAGCCACCGTGTCTACCGGGATGGCGGCGTGGGTACACAGACACACACCACTCTACACATGGGATTCATGACTCTGAGGGGCGTGGAGGTCTTTTTCTCCGTACCCAGGTCACAATCCCTCTGCTGTAGCTGTCTTGACGAATGAACGGGGAGTCCTTCTCTCTCTATGTGTGTTGTAGTGTGCGCCACAGTGTGGCTGGTGCGGCCGCCCTAGAAAACGGAAGGAAGCTGCGCAAAAGTTTTCTTTTACTGCAACAGTATTGAAGGAAGCACCGGTTTTTTTGTGTTTGCCCGTTGGCGGATCAACGGAGAATCTGTATCGGTAATCTAGCATGAACATTGGTCTCTGTGTGGAAATGGTCTAGGATTTGGTCCTTGCCCGTCTGGTTTCTGATCCCTCATGGCCTCTTGTGTCTCATCGCACACATACCAATTCGACAGAACACCAGGCCGACACAACAACATACACAGACTCCTCCAGATCGTGACATCCCTCCAGGACCGAGCAGTCCAGTGCAAGATTGTCCATCGGGGGATGTATTGTGGTCTCCTACAAATACAAGGACATTATCCAGTGTCTGATACAGAGTTGTACTACATCTTTAGCCCCAGAGGAAAAAGCGTTTGTTGTAGACACGTAACCCTCCAGACACGACTCTCTCTTGGTCTGTTGTAACACCTTTATCCAGGGACAAGGACACGAGACGAGTGCAAGTGTATAGAGGACGTGGTGTGTATGTTTCCGGTTCGGACGTCCTCCGCCGTCACCTCATTGTGTTCGAACCCATCTCAGGGCCTCCAGGCCCCACAAAGGTCCCACCCGTTTCCATCAACGTCAAAGGAGCTGACTGGGAGAGCCCTGGACTGTCCAGGGACGGCAGACCAACGGGCAAGCCCCCAGGAAACCGTTCTCAGAAAACGTGGAAGACCACACGATCGTGTCTCAATAAAAGCCGATTTTTACCCAAGCTCACGTCATGAAGCAAGAATGCCCACGCATAAAAGCCCCAGAAATAATCAAAACGAGTGCCCCTGTTAAAAGAGAGCTGTTCTGTTGCGCTGTTGACATATGACTCAGGAGAAGAACTCGCGCGACCTCTACATAGCAAAAAAAAAAAATCTTTCCTCGACCTGTTCCACCACTCCTCTTTGCCTTCCAATTCTTCAATCTACAGTGGTCTACTAGAAAGCGAGCGCCTTTTCATTTAAGGGAAAGTTGTCTGCCTTGCCTCATGTCCCACACCCGTTCCACGCTGTCCCACGCACAGCGAGGGCGAATGACATGGACTGCAAGACGCACAAATCTGGGCTCCACCTCCCACTGGATCGTGATGTTGAGTGCTCTGTGCTCTGGGTCTTAAAGCCCATTGAGTATGAACGATTCCATCCATCTGGGGGAGGTTTGGGGTCTGGCTACGTAATGACGAATGTATGGGATCAAGTACTGTCTCATGAACATCAGCGTAGATGCGTTGTACTACAACTAGGATCCAACCTGTTGAAACGGGGGTCGTATACTTTGTGAATGGCCCCCCACCCGTCCACTCCGCCTTCTCGAAAGCCTATGAGCCCAAGGGCAAGACACATGAGCAAGGACACTGTGTGGATGGTGGGGATGTCTCGTAGATGAGTAGCTGCGACACGACTCCCACCTCGCCCTTCACGAGGAGCAGTGGGAGGTCTGTGTATGCTCACCCGACAGCCGACTTGAAAAGATCGACAGCATGGAAGCAGCGACTGACTTTCTCAACAGATAAAGATTTCGCCCAACCGCCAAATGCAGGAAAGAATGTGATTCCGGAGATCAGTGTACGTAGTGGAGGAGGAGTAAACAACGGCCGGCGCCCAATCGGAATTTGTTTTCAGCTCCCGCCGGCGTCGCGCTCACCAAAACAACAACAAATCACACAACAGCAACAACGTCACTCACCGAATACTTTTCTTAACGCTTTTGCGAGGCTACCAGCATATTCGCATGGCTGATCTAATACCTTTGTCCCTATCACTCATTACGGTGAATTCCTCGCATGTCCTCCTCCCCAACTCGAAGTGACGCGTGACGGGACACAACAACAACCACACACACTCGATACAGGAGATGGGCGCTGCCACTGCATACCACACATTCCTCTCTTTGATCGCGATGTACTCTGGACCTTCCTTTCTCAAGAGTTTGTCTCTGAAGATGGTAGCGTCTACAGAAAACATCCATCATCAGTGGACTGGGGGTACTAGACAATTGAACAGACTTTTTGGGTGTCTGAAGACTAATGTAGACCATGGATACTCTCACTTCATCACACTCTGGGTGTCTAGCATCACTCCTTGTTGCACTGGGCTAACGAGGGCCAGGAGTCTCTGCCCGCACTGTCACTGGTGGGGTCGTCCAACCGCACAAGAAAAGAAAATAAAAAAACTACAGAAACATTCAAAACACACCGCTCGTAGACGGGGTTCCCAGGTGCATTCAAATTCTTTCCAGTTCTTTTCTTGTACACAACCCCCCGACAACAATGACCTTAAGCCCCTGACGTGGTGGCGTTTCTCTGAACCGACTGTGGGTACATGCTTCGCTGCATATCTGACAACGGTATACACCGGCAGGCCTGCTGAGGGTCTCTTGAATCAAATGGGGTCACTGGCCTGTGTCAAAGCCACAGGGGGAATACAGAGAGAAGAAGACCCTCATACTACGACCATGGCCTCATACATCTCCTGATTGTGACACTGGTGGACAATACGTCCACGCGGGGTGTCCATCGGGATGTATCGTGGCTTCCACACCAATACAACGACACATCCAGACTGTGCTATACACAACACCTCGTAGACACTACAGAACGACTTCCCGGTGGTTGAAACCAACGTATACTTTGTCAAATTGAACCCTCACCCATCCACACCTCCTTCTCCCGAAGTCCATAGCAAAAGACAAGGACACATAGGCAAGGACGGTATAGTAGATGAGCGGAGGTCTTATGGGTTCTCTCTCACATGACACAGATCCACCAGATGGGATGGTACAACGTCTTTGAGCGTCTTCAGTCCCTCTTGGGACCCGATGTGTGCGTTCTGTGAGGAGGTACGAGAGTCCCTGGGTAAGAGAAACAACCATGAAGATGGGATAAGAAACAGATTAGCTTTGGAAGAAGCCCGGTGACAAAGGTCGCATTTGACCCAAATGCAATGGGCACGATTCTGTCATTTCATTTCAGATGAAGGAGATACTTTCAGATGAAGGAGACACTGGTGATGACGGTAGTAATGGTGATGGTTCCATGAGATGGAGGAACAGGATCAAAGGGGTTTCTTGCGTGGCTGCAGATTTTTTTGTGCCCCAGCTGGCCGGCAGCGCGGGGACTCACCCGGGGCCGTCGGATAAACAAATCGGAATTGTGATTACCGCTTTGGGATGTTTTTTTTTTTCAATTTTTCAGAACCCGGCCACGACGTGGGCGAAAAACAACTTCGGGAGCGTTGTGCGGAAGCTCTCAGCGCTGCCTGACTTCACACTACCGACAGCCTCGTCTTGCTTCCTAGCGCATGTTTGTAACTTTATTCTTTGCTGTCATTTGACTATTAGCTCCACGTGGGAGACGTGAAGCCGCCTTGATGATCACAATAGCAGAAATGTGACCCAATCTCCTGTGCAGGTTTATGGAACACCTCTTCCACTGAGCACGGCCACGGAATCATTTTGGCTATGACCCATGAGTATCGACGTCATCGGCATGTTTCAACGATACGGGACAGATACGTGGGATTATTCACGTCTACACATACTCCATCTCGCACACCTCCTGGATTGTGTCGGTTGGCTCCCTTGACTTATCGTGTCATGGGGAGCTATTTGTCGTGCATCAGCGGTGTGTGAGGCGGGCCTGACAAATAAATGGACCCATCGTCAGTCTGATACGAGCTGTGGTGGCTATGTAGATGCAAAGTTGTCCATCTTGAAAGGCCCGTTGACACAGAAGCATCTTCCACGTCGTCCACGTTGTCTACGTCTGGCTGCTCACGAGCCACAACCCTCCGTATTAGGCTGTTTGTGGCGCATGGGAAGGTGGCGGTGCACCCGCGGCCGGTGCCGGAAGAGCGAATTGTCTCGACATCCAGCAAGTCGAGTAGATAACCACACGCGTCGTCCACCTCCAACCTCTTGGTACCTCCTCCGATCAGAATGTCGTCCAGGTACGCGAGTACCGCAATCCTCTTGTGAATCAGTACTGCCTTCATAAAGCTCGATGAATGTGCTGGTGTCGTACTTTGACAGTTCGTACTGGTGATGGCTTCTTGTCACATCAGCATTGTCAGTCGTTTGCCCCAACCACTGTTCCCAGTCCCACCACCTGGATCTCCAGCAGTCCAGTCCAATGGAATGGGCACAGGACTGACACATCGGCACTAACAAGACACAGTACATCAAATCTGATCGTGATCACCTGGCCAGGACTGAACAGTCCAGGGCAAGGGTTGTCCATCAGGGTGTATCGTGTTTTCTTCAACTACGAATACAATGGCATATTCAGTGTCTCAATACAGACTCGTAGGTACACTTAGGACATACTGCATTATTAACCCAGAAGGAAAAAAGCGTTTGTTTGGTAGACGCATATCCCACAGGACACGACTCTCTCTTGGTCACTAACACCCTGATACTCAGAGAGGCGAAAGGACACGAGACGAGTGCAAGTGTGAAGGGAGTGCGTGGTTTGAATGTCTTCGTTGGAGAAGGCTTTAGGGCTGTCCGTACGCGTAGAGACCTTGACGGAGGCCAGCAAGCCCAACTCCAACGAGGAGCTCAGAAAGTGACCAAAACGTTAGGAAACGGCCTTTGATTCTCGTAAAACATGCCAGACATGACTATGATCACAAACTTAGGAATCAACAGAACCTGTCATTGTCAAAACAGGTGTCTGGTTGTACACAGATGTAGGAACACTGGAACACAGCTCTCGACGCGTCGACAACTAGAAAAAAAATTACAAAAAACACAGCCACCCCCCAACAAGAACAAAACCAGAAGTGATTGGACCACCGTCGCTTATAAGATCCCGAAGGCGTTGAATAGTATGTTAAGGCCCGGATTCTTTTTTGTGATTTCTCCCTCTGGTAGTGCTTCTCTGAATCGAAGTGATGGGACACAACATTCACACTCGATACGGAGAAGGACCTTGCCACTGCATACTAGACGTTCCCACAGTTCGATCGTGATGTTTTGAGGACGTGCCCTTTTGAAAGAGCCTGGCTCTCAAGGAGGTAGCGTCTACAGAGAACATCCATCACCAGGGGATTGATGAGTTAGACAATGAGCATGGACTCCTCCAAAGTCTGAAGACAACCCGTAGAGCATCAACCTACAGCAAACCCCATGGGGATCAACTCCGTATACAATTGTGTATGTAGCCTCCCAGCCCACACACATCCCTCGTAGCCGCTCAATGGAGACTCCATGAGAAGAGATCCAAAGACACATGTACGTGTGGATTGAAGTGTGGATAAGGCCGGGGATAAAAGGTCGATAAGTGTACTTGTGATGAGTTCGGATCAGCGAATACGAAGGGAGAAAGCGAATCCTGTCCAATGGGAGAATTAGGCGGTCTGTATCACTGGTGTGAGAAGAGACGAGTGTGTTTGTATGTAGCCTTTTCCCAGTATGTATTGGAAAGGAGGATGGGGAAACATTCACTCGTTTACTGCCGTGGCTCAGCCCTGAGCCCTGAGCCTAGGGCTGTACGGTCGGGTACTCGAGGTCGTACCCGACCACCCGCCTGAGCCCTTCCCTGGTGTCCGGGTGTGACCGCCTCCCCCAATGGCCAATTAGCGAGTCTGCAACCTCAACGAGAGCAACCTCAACCGAACGGAAGTGACTTAGACGGAATCTCTCGGGAACTGAGTGCGGCGATTCGCACCTCAAGCACTGGTCGGGGGACGACGGTTCCAACAGAATCAAGAGCAGCTTCCCTCGCGGACGGCAAGCTTGTGTTAAGGCGATTAGTTTGATCCACTTTGAATCGGCCAGAAGTATGTGTGCTATCAGTTTCTTCATGGTCGATCGTTCAT
>JAJMKQ010000631.1:0-11444 GCA_030569395.1 Petasospora rhodanensis
CACCGGCTTGACAACTCAGCGCCTCTATCGGGTGCAGAAAGCCATTGAGGTTGCTATTATCCAGCCGAGTTTATCCTCATAAAGCATTTAATGTTACAGTTACACGAAAAAAAAACTTCAAGCAAGGAACGTGTTATAACACCACTCCTTTTTGTACTTGAGCTTTCTGAGTATGTTCATGTTGAGGGTGAGCACTCCGATTTTTATTCTTTTCTTTGCCCCTTCTGATACCGGCCACTAGCACCCAGCTACAAGCTACAATGAAGCAATATGTCAACTCTATCAATTTACTGCTCTGGAATGTCCTCATGGAAGAATCTACCCTCCAGAGTTGGCTTGATGACTCCGACTCTGATACAGAAGTCACCAAAGTGCTCACCGTCTTCCCTCTCCAGTGCCCAGCGTTTGAACAGAGGCTTCAAGATCGCCAGAACTTCCTCCTCCTTGATGCTCTGTCTGTAGATTTTGTTCACACGCTGGCCAAAGTAACCACCACCAAGCATCAGGTTGTAGACACCGTAAGCCTTTCCAACAAGTGCAACCTCTGCGAGCCAAGGTCTAGCACAGCCGTTAGGACATCCCGTCATTCTCATCACAATGGAATCATGTCTGAGACCGTACTCAATCAGTGCATCTTCAAGCTTGGACACCAGCAGCGGAAGATAACGCTCTGACTCAGCCATAGCAAGACCACAAGTAGGGAACGCAACGCAAGCAGCAGAGGACAGTCTCAATCCGGTGAAGTCGGTGTTGTCCAACTTGTACTCTGCCATCAGTGACTTGACAGTTGGGAGCTCCTCATCAGACACCTGGGAAATCAAAACATGCTGGTTACCAGTGAGCCTGAAGGACCCCTTAGATCCCGATCTGGACCCAAAGTACTCGGCCAACTTCTTCAAGCCCGTCTTCTGTGGAAGCTCAACGGTGTTCTCAACACGACCGTTCTCAATGAAACAAGTGAAGTGGTGCAACCCAAGCTCATCAGTAACCCATCCAAAGTGGTCAACGTTGTCCTTGATCTCGTAAGGACGCTCAGCGCCAAACTTCTGGCCCCAAAGCTCTTCGACCTTGGCTCTGTAGACATCCACACCGAGGGCATCCAACGTGTACTTGAGTCTGGCGTTCTTTCTGTCCTTTCTGTTGCCGTGATCTCTTTGAACAATCATAACCTTCTCACAGACAATGTGCACTTGATCGATTGGGACAAATCCGAAGCAGGTTCCAGCCCTTGGGTACGTCTTCTTGTTGTTGTGGGTAGAGCCCATACCACCACCGACAAGCATGTTGAACCCGATAACAGCATTGTTTTCAACAATAGCAATCAACCCAACATCGGAGGACCAGACGTCAACGTCGTTGTATGGAGGAACAGTGATGTTGATCTTGTACTTTCTTGGCAAGTAGGTGTTACCGTAAAATGGCTCGTGGTCAACCAAGGCATTACCGGCAACCATAGTCTTCACCCGCTTTGGTCCATCCTTTCTCGTCTCAAAAGTCTCAGTCCAGCTCTTGGAGTCGTCTTCTGGGTCTGCACCTTGGAGCCAAATCTCGTGGTAGGCAGTGGTCTGTGGGAGCAAGTGTTCGGATATCCTCTTAGCAACATCTGCAACTTCACCATGGACCTTGGCGTTGCCAGGAAGAGCACTGATCATGACGTTTCTGTTGACATCACCGCATGCACCAAGAGTATCCATCAATACCGAGTTCATCGCACGGATGGAGTGCTTCAAGTTGTGCTTCACAATACCATGGAGTTGGAACGTGGCTCTAGTTGTCAACTTGATCGTACCGTTACCTCTCTCATCAGCCAGCTTGTCCAAAGCCAACCACTGTTGTGGCGAAGCAACACCACCAGCCAATCTCACACGGGCCATGAAGATGTAGAACGGTTCCATACCGGCAGCCTTACGGACATCTCTCAAGTCACGGTCATCCTGCATGTAGATACCGTGGAACTTGGTCAACTGCTGGTCAGTGGCAGCGATGGCACCAGTGGACTCATCCTGCAATCCTTCAACAATGGTACCTCTCAAGTAGTTCGATGCCAGCTTGATGTCTTCGTTGGTGATTGGAGGTGGCTCATCAGCAGTCTTCACATCGTCGACACCCAAAGCCTTCCACAACTCAGCCTCCCAGACGTTGTAGCCTGTTTGCCAGCCATCAGCATCTTGATCATCACCCAGACCCAACGGACAGAGTTCCTTAGCATTCAAGAACAAGAGACGGCTGAACAGATCCTTGGCAGGCTTGTTGTAGTAGTGCTTGTCCTGGGCTCTTGGCCAGTACAAAGAGTCACCGAGACCAAAGACGGACACCTTCGAGAACTCCAAATCCAGATCACCAGAAGCTTTGATGGAATCCCAAAAGGCCTTACCGTTCTGAGGGAATTCACCTTGACCAGATGTGGAAGTGATGAAGACAATGTTCTCCTCGGTAGGAAGATCCTCGAGCGAGATGTCATCCATTGACAAGACAACAGCTTTAAGGCTTCTCTGAGCAGCACGCTTACCCAGCTTCTTGGCAACACTCTCTGCAGTTCCACCATCAGATGCAAAGTAGATGGACAAAGGAGGACCAGACAAACCTTCCAACAACTGTGCGTATGCATCCTTAGCCCTCTTCTCCTGTTTCTTTTTGATCAAAGAGCCCTGAGACTGCTCCAAAGTTCTGGCAAATTGTGGGTTCTTCGAGGCAAGAAGTGTCAGTTTGTTCTCACGATCCAAGAACTCCTTGAGATTCTCCTTGATCACGGTGGAGTCGAGATGGAAGTCTTCTGTGGTTGGGTTGTAGCGGTAGAGTGGGATGTAACCGGAGTCAACCGCCTTCTTCGTGGAGGTGAGGATGTCGAGTGGAGTGTCGTCTTCAGACTGCAATGGAAGGTAGGCCAGAATCACCGATGGCCCGTCAAAGTTCGAAGCCTCAATGAGAGTTGTGAGTACCTGGGTGTATGACGAGTAGATGGCAATGGAACCGACATAGGCGTTACCATAGTTCATGGCATAGAGACCAATGTCCTTCTTTCTCGTCACGCTCTTCTGATCTAGAGTCTCGTTGTCGATAATCATCATGTTGATGTTTTCGTTGGAAGAGAGAACGTGATGAACACCAGAGGAGCCCAGGTCATAGGACCAAGAGTCAGAACCAATGAGCCAAGTGGACTTGCGGAAGAACAACTCCTTCAAAGCGAAGAGTTCACGAGCAGCAGCAGACTCATCCTTCGCAAGAAGAGAGACAATCGTCTCAGCGAGGCCATTCACATCCTTGGACTCACGAGAGAGAACCAACCACTTGGTAAGGTTTTCGACAAGTTCTGGCGAGGTGATGCTGTTCAAAGATTGATGCACAAGGTCAACAAGCTCCTTCTCCTTTTCTTTAAGACGGAGGAAGGCACCAAAGCCAAACTCCGGAGAACAGGCAGTGTTTGAGTCAAACTGGTTGAGGACCTGGAGATGAGATCCGAACAGCTGGTCCAAGATGCTGAGGTAGCTCTCTTCAAGCTTGTGCACCTTGGAAATGTGTGTTTCGTCAAGCTGATCATGCGTGACTTCCTCGCCAAAGAACAAGTTCTGGATCGGCGTCCCCTGGAAGTTGGCAAGGACAAGCTTTATCACGTTGTCAATGTTGCAGTGAGCACCAAGGGCGGACGAGGCGATCTTCAAGATGCCATTGTCGACGAGAAGCTGTGGCTCTTGGAAGAACTCGAGAAGGAAGGGAGAGAAGCGCTGTGATGGCTTTCTGAGAGACTGTTCCAAGAGAGCGATGTTCTCCACGGAGGGTGGAAGGCCCTCGACGATGCGTCTGGCATCTGGTGGGAAGGTCTTGAGAGTGATGACCGGGAGCTTTGACTTGCTCAGCTCAGAGTGGAGAGAGCCCAGATGCACAATGGCGGTACTTCCTGAGCCAGATGTGATCTCAAAGTCAGCGAAATGGTACTTGTAGGACTTGAGAAGATCCACAGACTGCTTGAAGATGTCCTTGTCGTCGAGCTGATGGGCCAGAATCTCCTGCGCCTTGTCGAAGCTGACGGCAGACTTGTCAATCGCGCCGTAGTTGATGAAGTTGATCACTGGTCTGTCCTTGGCGAGAAGATGCGAGAGCAGAAGATGCGTAGCGAGATCAGATGCAGAGTTGGAGATGAGGATGATGGAACCAAGGTCCTTGAGGGCGACAACGTTCTGGAAGTCAGAGAGAGATGCGTTGATGACAACGCCCCCGAGTCGAGAGATGTGTGGCAGTCCCTGGACTAGCGCAGTGTCGGAGATGAGGAGCGCAGAGACGTCCGGGATGTCGAGCACAGACGCCAGAGGGTCAGCGGAGTCCAGCAGCTGGATGGCTGCGGGGACGAGGGCTGTGGAGGACCTTGAGGGCTTGGACTCGACGAGCGTGAGCCCGGGCAGAGCGGCGTAGAAGCTCTCAACGATGTGAGCCATGGCTGTGGTTGTTGAAGCAGGAGGAGGACGAGTGTGGGAAGGAAGACATCATCGGCGGCTGCAAATGTTTTTGTGCTCTCCACCGGGGGCAGCGCTGCGTGGGGCAGCGATTTCGTTGTGAGTGGTGTTGATGAAATATTGTGGCAATTCACGTGCGATCAGTTCAAGTGTGGCTAGTGCTTACCAAAAGTCGCGCGCTGATTGGGGAGAAGGCGGGCGGGCGCCCCTCTGGCTACAAGACTGGCAAAGCTCGCTCGCTGAGCAGTTTGCCCTGTGTTTGGCTACTGCCTTTCTCCTGGTGGGGTCTGTTTGAGAGCGTCTTTCCCGTCCTTTGAGGGTCCCGGGCTCCACCGCCACAACAGCCACATCCGTCCCCCGCACACAGCGGCAACGCTCGTTCGCTCGCTCGCTCTCCTCTTCCGAGACGGGCTTTGGTGGGCCGCCGCGCTCCGGTCTTTGGCCTTTCAAAGCCCGCGCACGCGCCACACTTTGTGGCCAGTGCCCTCCCGTGGGGCTGGTACTACTACCTCCGTACACCGGTGCGATGTACAGTGTACAGCGGCCTGAGCTTCTATTGTCTCATCTAAACAGCTGTGGATGCGCCTTCACATACTCCACCAGATACTTCTCGTACGTGTTCTCCGCCTCCAGTCTCTCCTTGGTGACCTGGAAGCCCCTTGGACAGATGAACGGCAGCTTGTCCAGTGTGGTCTCCTGGAGGATGCACTGTGTCACCGCCTTTGCACAGCGGAAGACCCGGGGCATCCCGTGACCGTGGAACCCTGCTGAGATGTAGCAGTTCTTCTTGGCGATGCACTCCAGCCCACCGACGAAGGGCATGGCGTCCTTGCTGTAAGCCATGACACCGGACCACTTGTGCGATACCTCCACAGCGGTGTCCCTCCAGGTGCTAAAGTTGACGGCCATGTACTCCTCGTTGAGCCCCAATTCGCCCTCCTTGTCAAAGTACGTGTCGTCGACGTTGTCATAGACGGCTGCGAGAGCTTCGAGGCCTTTCTTCTCAAAGTCAATGATGAAGTCGTCCTGCCCTCCAACAATCACAGATCCGTCAGCCCTGTTGATGAGGTAGTCACACTTCTCCATCTCAGAGAGAATACCATAGGTGTGCGTCAAGTGCGGGGTGGTGGACTTGTCCTTTGGATCGATGCGGCAGATGATGCCTCTCTGTGGGGTGACAACGCCGTTGAACTCATCGAGCAAGGACTTGGTGTACCCGTTCATGGCAAAAACAACATTTTTACACACGGTGTCTCCACGGTCCTGTGTCTTGACAACCCACTTGCCATCTTCTCTCTTGACGACATCCGACACCAACGTGTTGGCCTGCAAGTTGACACCTTTGCTAACGCTGTCCTTCAACAACGCCGTCACCAACTTCCATGGCCAGCAAGATGCCGCTGGGTACGTGATGGCGATCTCCGTGTCTGGACACTTGGACACCATTCTTGCAGCGTCTCCTTGGAACAGCTGGACCTGGTCCTTAACGTCCTGTCTCACGTATGGTGACTTCATCATCTTGTCATAATTGAGGAGCTCGTGTGCAGGTTTTGGGTCATTCTTGTAAGGGTACACGTCACAGGCCCGGGTCAGAATGAAGTCACAGTCAATGTTCATCTCGTCCACAAGTCTCTTGAGCTCAAAGACGGCGTCGAATTCGAAGTTGACAATCTCTCCAGCGGCCTTCTCTCCTAGGAGTTTGGTGTGACGGTCAAAGTTACGGTGGTTGAACGGCTTGACGTGACCACCATTACGACCAGTGGCACCGGAGCACACGTTTCTAGCCTCGTAGATGGCGATCTTCATGTCTGGGGCATCCTTCAAGAGATGGTGGGCAACGGAGGCACCCGTGAAACCGGATCCAATGATGACCGTGTCCACCTCTTCTGGGAGCTCTGCGGTGGAGCGATGGCGGGAGAAGGGCGTCTGCTGGGACAACCAGAAGGACACAGACGGCAACTCCTTTGGGTAATAGTCTTCTCGAGGCATTGGTGAACGGTGCTCAATGGTTAACTGTTGATGCTGGGAACAGGTGTAAAGGATTTGTATTTGTACACACGAGCGCTTATCAGGGGTGGACACCCGGGAAAGCTGGACGTCGCGATAAGCTGCCTATTGGAGGGAATGTTGGGCACACAGACGCTCAACCTGCATACATAGCACCACAAAGAACGTCGGACGATGTCTACTAGCTACTCTACAAATACTGATCTTTTGGCTCACCGGATTGTCGATTCAGAGAGGAGCTTCCTGCTGGTGAATTGGCCCAACAGGCTCGTGTCCAGTGTGAAGGGTGACTGTGTAGAGTACACCTTCACAGCTCTCAGGTGCGTGTCTTTCCCGTGCTGATGATTGGCAACGACGTGGACCCTTATGAGAAAGGTTCTCAGGCCTTCCTTACTGTCTTCAATGTCGCTGAACACCACGTGAGTCCAGCCCGTTGGCTGCTCGAGGTCCAGCGTCACCACCTCGACGAGGTCGTGGAACCCGCTGCCTGCATAGATGACAATCTTGGACGGCGTGTAGGACTCATCGAGAACGTAGTCGGTGAAGAATGAGAGTCGGGCAACGATGACCCTCTTGGAGAAGTGGATGTCCAGCGAGTGTGGTTGTGTCCCATCCGACTGCCAGTACGACGAGGGCGAGTCCTCTCTCAGTTCTTTGATCCCGGAACCTGGCTTATAGGAGGAGACAGACCAGGAGCCCAGCGAGCCAATGTCCACGAGACCAAGGGCCTCGACCTCACGGATTCCTGAGTATACATTGTTAGTGCCTGGGGTATGTGGCGCCGAACATTTGGTACTCACCTTGGAAGTACTCAGTAGTGGTGTCTCTGTACTCTGCAATATTGCTGTCCTCAGGCACATCCTGCCAGGAGACCGAGTCAGACATTGTCGATGACAGCTGTGAGCATCTCAGTGGGGATGAGGGGAGACAGCTGTGTTCTCTTTTATGTCTTTGTCTGCTGGCCTTGGATGGGGAATGTTCTGCTTTTTTTTTTTTTTTTTTTTTTTTTTTTTTTCCGTTCCCTTCCTTCCCGGAATCGTACAAACTTGGAACTACGCAGCACTAGTAAATGCAAGAAAGACCCTTCAAATAAAGTTTCTAGGAATGTCCCACACCCACTCTTTGTCAAACACCAGCTCCTCGTTCTCAAAGGCCTTGGTGTGCACCGATAGGTGGAACTTGTCGGCATCCGCAGTCAACACAGACTTGGACTCCAGCTTGATGCGCCAGTTGTCTTCGTCTCTGCCCATGTCATAAGTCCACTCGTTCTCGTTGTAAGCACTCAATGGATCATAAGGCTTGATCTTGAACAGGTTCTGGTTCCAACTTCCATGGTAGATACCGGAGAGCTCCTCGTAATGTGGGATCTTCACAATACCGGAGTCCTGGATATCACACAAGGTCCACTCATCGGCGGAGTAGTCATAGGATGTGGTCTTGATTCTGTCGTATGGCTTCACAATCTCCGTCTCTAAGCCCTTCACGATGGTGGCCTGCTCGAACGTTGGTGATGTGGTGACCTGGTCCTCATTGACGAGCGGCAACTTCAACTCACCTTGGAAGATCTTTACCGTTGGGATCTCTGGAGTTGGCCAGTTTTGTGGCCAGTCAGCAGTAGAGAGAGCCACTCTGAGCTTGTGTCCAGCCTCGAGCTTGATGCCGAGAACGTCCAACTTGATCTCGATGTTGTCGTATCTCTGTCCAGGAACAAGCCACTCTGGGAATTCATGAGAGTCTCTGTGGGTAAGGTTCAACTGACCCCAAGAGATGAGGACACTCTCGCCGTTGGATGGGTAGAGATCAATGAGCTTAACGGACAAGTTGGCAAACTTCTTGTCTGAGGCCAAAGAGAGCTTCAGCACAGGTTCACCCAAGAGCTCAACATCGTGTTCAAATACATCGGAGTCGAACGTCAAACACTTGGAGTCCTCCGCTCTCTGATCAGCAGGGAAATCACCTCTGAAACCGAATGGGCAGAAGGTACCTCTGAACAAGCCATGCGAAAGAATACCGTTGCAGTCATATTCAATTTCCTGAGCCTCTCTAGAGAGCTTGTTGGAAGACCCCAGGTACAACGAATCAAACTTCTTCTGGGCTGGATCCTTCAAAGAGAGCCATTTGCCCTCTCTGTAGGTGTAAGACTCCTGGATCTCAGAAGGATCCTGCACGTATGCGGTGAGCTTTGGCAAAGAGAACGATTGATACTCCTCGTTGGTTGGCTCGAGGTACTTGAGGAACCACTGAAGCGATAGCTGCTGGTATCCAATCTTTGGAGCTGGCTCAGCCATCTCTGGGAACTCGTGGACCCAAGGACCCACAAGACCAGCTGTCTCCTTGTGTGGCAAGTTCTCCATCATACGGAACACTGGAGAGGTGTAACCGTCTCTCCAGCCACCAATAGCCAGGACTGGGATATCGACTTTGCTGTAGTCCTCGTTGATGGATCCATGCTTCCAGTACTCGTCTCTCACTTGGTGCTCGACCCAGTTCTTCACCATTGGCTCGGCGTTCAGTCTCTCCATCCAGTTTTGCTTCCACGAGTCACCAACAACACGTGGATCCTGTGGTCTTGGTGCGTACACGGCCATTGTAGACCCCCACCAGAGCATGTCCGAGGCCAACATGCATCCACCACGATAGTGCACGTCGTCGGTGTATCTGTCATCGGTGGACATGAGTGTGATGATGGTCTTGAGTGCCGGGTGCTGTCTGGCGGCGATTTGCAAACCGTTGAAGCCTGCCCAGGACTTACCAAACATGGCAATGTTTGTGTTGGACCATGGCTGCTTGACGATCCAGTCAAATGCATCGAGGGCGTCGTCTTGCTCGATCTTGAGGTACTCGTCCATGAGCACACCATCCGATGCCGATGACCCTCTCATGTCAATTCTCATAGAGGCGAGGCCGTTTCCCGCGTACCACGGGTGTCTGATGGAGTCTCTCTGGATGGTCACGTCGGTTCTGTATGGGATGTACTCGATGAGCGTACCGACTTTCTTCTTGCCCTCCCATGCCTCCTTGGGGATCCACATGTGTGCCTGGAGCTCAACGCCGTCAGACATGGGGATGCGGATGTTTTGGATCTTGACGACTTCATATGCCAGAGAGCTGGTCTCGAGGACCTGGGTGATGGCCCTCGGGTTGGTGTTTCTGACGTTGAAGGCCATGGCTGGTGGTACAACTGGAGTGGGGGGTGTGAAGGGTTGGGAATGGAAAGGCGGTGGCCGTTTTGGGCAATGGCTGCGATTTTTGCCCGTCTGCGAGAGTGGCCCTATCAAAAACTCAACGGTGACCAACGGTGGCAGCCGCTGCTTGTGGGCAGCTGGAGCCGACCGGGGAGCCCCCCAAAAAGGGACCCCTACTGACGGGTGGAGAAGGGGCGAGGGATGCCCCAAGCGAGCGGCTGTGATTGGACGGATTTGGTCGAGCGCGGACTCTTGCCCGACCGGAGCCAGCAGGATCTGCTCACCGTAGAAGTGCTGATCGTGCTCGAGTGTGTGTGTGTGGGTGCTTTGTGTTTTTTCCTTTTTGTCGCAGAATGGGGTGTGTTACCTATGCGCGCAAGGGCCATCTGGATCGGCAGGTTCATCAAGCTCGACCTAAAAGATAGATGGCAGCGGAGGAACAAACGCTCGCTTGGGGTTGTAGCCTGTAGAGCTTATCAAAACCAGGAGGTTTGCCCAGGTTCGCTTGTAGCGGGGGACCCGGGCTTCAGCTGTGACCCGAAGCGGTGAAAAGTTCCCGTATACCTAACTGATCCGGAACACGGAGCTGGGCTCAAAGGGCTACATCACAGGGCCTGTTTACCATTCTTGTGCCCAACAACGGGGACAAGCCACGTCGGGCGAAAGCGCTCTGGAGAGGATGGCCCTTGGAAGGCAGGCGCCACTCGATCCTTTGACTGTTTGACACTACCGATCCGCTGGTGGGTTCGCTTCAGAGTCGTTCGGGTCTGCTGCGGGTGGCGGCAAGATAGTTGAGTTGGGCCAGTGCCGGAGGACGCGGCCGGGTGCAGGCGAGGTTTTTCCTTTTTTTTTTTTTTATCGGTTGGGGGGCTTTTGGAGGCGCCAGGCACACCGGTCATGAGAGGTGGTGGGAGGTGGGGAGCAGGGCTCCCGGAAGAACATGAGTTGCTCGAGGTGGTGTTTGTCAACACAGAAAGAACTCCATAATTAGCTCTCTGCCAAAGTTAGAACGGCCAGTCCAGTCCGCGGCGTAGCAGAGCTGCCACTCTTGTGGAGAGTTTGGGGTCTGTTTACCACTCACGATGCACCTCCAAGCTACGCACCGTATCCGTAACCAGCTCAGAGCTGGGTAAGAATTTTGAGTGCACCACGTTCATCATGACCAGCTCTGTCCCCCAGTCCTACAACTGGTAATGAGGGTCGATGCGTAAGACATTCCTCCCAAAGTGGCATATACTATGTGCGCTTGCAACTGGAATCCCAGATGGATGGGGTCATCGGCCCATCCAGAGAGGCCAATGAGAGATCTAGCAGCACAAAGAAACAGCATGAAAACACCAGCAGTCTCGAACGCTGGGCCCAATTGCTGAGCGGAGTAGAGCGCTGGGTCAACCATGATAGACCAGCAGACCCGCCTGAAGCATTCCCTTGTGCGATCTGTGTGTGAGACTTCGAGGCCCTGCCACCTCCCTGTGGTTGTTGTGGCGACAGACCGGATAAAATGCCCCTCCTACAATGGGGGTGTGGTGTAGGTATGTATCGAGCAAAGTGGCGAGATCGCCGATCAATGGTGGATCCGGGGTCGCCGTGGTGTGAAAACCTGATGCCTATTCCAAGTTCATGGACTACTACTGCTGCTATCGGTGGGTGGTTGGGGGTAGCGCTGCCCTCCACGGGCAAAGAAACCCGGCTCGCTTGGAGAGCCCCCCCCCCCCGGGCTGCTCAGCATTCCGGAGTGTGGAGTGTTCTCTTCGCGTTTTTGTTGGTATTATCCCAATGTGGAAGTTTCCCTTTTAGGAAGGGT
>JAJMKQ010000632.1:0-10260 GCA_030569395.1 Petasospora rhodanensis
GAATTGGGTGATGGATCACAATGGATACGAGAGTAGAGTAGCAAAAGGTTAATTCTATAGAAAGTGGAAAGGAAGGAAGGAATGTGAGACAAAGACAACTTCTTAGGCACCTCGCCTGGAGGGCGGGTGACCAAAACCCTTCCTAAAAGGGAAACTTCCACATTGGGATAATACCAACAAAAACGCGAAGAGAACAAGGGGAAATGCGTACACCTGGACACCACAATAAACGAGACGCGATCAGACGGCCGCGCCGAGGGTAAACACCGGAACTTGTCCCTTTCGGAAGTCCCGGCCTACGGCTGCTGCTCGTTTAGGATTTTTTCTCTCCTTTTTTCGCTAAACGAAGACCCGGAGGCTGCGAATCGTACCAGTGATAAACAATTTGATTCCGCTCTTCTTTTCTCTCTGTCCTCAAATTGAACTCTACCGCAGCGCAAAGAATCCAACGATGGCCACTGCTCTACAGTTTCTGAGCCAGAACATCTCGTCCTTGGACACTCCGGTGTTCCAGACGCTTCAGGCCACAACCGTCTCCAACCTCAGCTACGTTAAGGAACTTATCAATGGTGTCTCGTGGTGGAAAGTGTTCTTCACTCTCGTCGCTCTGGGTCTCGTCTACGACCAGGTGCTCTACCAGATGAACAAGGGCAGCATTGCTGGTCCTAAGTGGAAAGTCTGGCCGATTATCGGTCCGTTCATGGAGTCCCTCGACCCGAAGTTTGAGGAGTACAAGGCCAAGTGGGCATCCGGCCCATTGTCCTGTGTCTCCGTCTTCCACAAGTTCGTCGTCATCGCCAGTGACAGAGACCTCGCCAGAAAGATCTTCCAGAGTCCCGCTTACGTCAAGCCATGTGTGGTTGACGTTGCCGTGAAAATTCTGAGACCAACCAACTGGGTTTTCTTGGATGGCAAGGAACATGTTGACTACAGAAAGGGTTTGAACGGGTTGTTCACCAAACAGGCGCTTGCTGAGTACATCCCAGGTTTGGAGGTTGTCATGGACGAATGTTTGGACCGTTTCAGAGACCTCTCCAAGGATGGTCCGGTCATCTTCTTCCATGAGTTGAGAGAGATGATGTGTGCCTTGTCCCTCAAGGCCTTCTGCGGTGACTACATCTCCAAGGAGCAGATCAAGAGAGTTGCTGATGACTACTACCTCGTTACCTCCGCTTTGGAGCTTGTCAACTTCCCAATCATCTTGCCATACACCAAGACCTGGTACGGTAAGAAGACCGCCGACATGGTGATGAACATTTTCGCTGAGTGTGCCGCCGAGGCCAAGAAGCACATCAGAGCCGGTGGTGAGACCAACTGTGTCCTGGACTCTTGGGTCAAGGTGATGGAGGATGCCAAAAAGGAGAGAGAGGCTAACCCAGACAAGAAGTTCTCCGTCCGTGAGTTCTCCAACAAGGAAATTTCTGAGGCCATCTTCACGTTCTTGTTCGCCTCCCAGGACGCTTCTTCCTCTTTGGCTTGCTGGTTGTTCCAGATTGTTGCTGACCGTCCAGATATCGTCAAGAAGATCAGAGAAGAGCAGCTGGCTGTTCGTGGCGGTGATCCAAACGTCCCATTGACTATGGACTTGATCGACAAGATGGTGTACACAAACATGGTTGTCAAGGAGACCTTGCGTTACAGACCACCGGTCCTCATGGTTCCATACGTTGTGAAGAAGTCCTTCCCTGTGAACGAGTCCTACTCTGCTCCAAAGGGCTCCATGGTTATCCCAACTTTATACCCAGCTCTCCACGATCCAGAAGTTTACGACAACCCAGACGAGTTTATTCCAGAGCGTTGGGTTGAGGGCTCTAAGGCCAACGAGGCCAAGAAGAACTGGTTGGTGTTTGGTACTGGTCCACACGTCTGCTTGGGTCAGACTTACGTTTACACCACCTTCACTGGTTTGCTTGGTAAGGCTGTTTTGTTCAACGACTTGGAGCACAAGGTGACCCCATTGTCTGAGGAGATCAAGGTCTTTGCCACCATCTTCCCTAAGGATGACCTGATTCTTTCCTTCAAGGCCAGAGACCCACTTGCCCCAACTGTCGTTCCAACTGAGGCTTGAGAGTTCGTCACTGAAGAACCAAGACACACATATACACACACACACACACAGCACATCGCTCACACTCGACAGCTCACAGTCAAGAAAGGCAGATTCACTCACAACTGCCACAACGAACTGAACGACACACATACACACATACACACGAAGTAACTGTGCCATATCTCATGAAACAGTCTCATCGCATGGCCGCACGGTTTGGTCATCTTTGTCATTGTTTCACCTCTTCAACTTTCCTTAATCTGCCTTTGTTTCATCTTGTCTGAAGTGCTGCCTTTATTTATTTTGAAGGCCCATCGTTCCCCCCTCTTCCCCTTTCTCTTTTATCCAGGACGTTGGTTTCTCTTCTAGTCATTTCCCGATAATCATACGAACCGTTTTAAAATCTCAGTTAGAGCATGCATTTATTAAGATCAGAGTTTCAACCCCGTCGAGCCTTGCTGGACTCTGTCCTTCTTTACGTTACCAGCAACATCTCTTCTCTGACCCTTGTTATCAATGACAGTAACATTCTTGGCCTTGGACAACGTGTCAATGACCTCCTGGTTCTTGGACTTCTTCTTCGACTTGGTTTCTCTCTCATAAGCGTCTCTAGCTCTCTTTCTCTTGTTGGCTCTTCTCATTCTCTGCTTGTCCTCTCTAGACAACTCATCCTTGGAGAACACAGTACCAGACTTGAGCTGGATCTCGTTACCCTTAGACGATCTGTTGGCCTGGTAGATCTCTTGTGGGGCCAATGTAGATGCAGATGATTGTGTCAATGGCTGAGCGTCCTCCATGGAGATTGTTGGTGCATTGACCTTGATGTCGATAGCCTTCTGAGCAGGCTTTGGAATGAAGTGCGCTGAACTGAGAGCATCGAGCTTGTACGACAAGGACTTAAACATCTCCTTGATCTCGTCATGTGACTTCTGCAACTCCTCAGACACGGCAGAGTCTGGGTCCACACCTTTGTACTCTTCCTCGTACATCTCAGCCAGAGACTTGGTGGACTTCTGATCGCTGAGCTCAAAAGTAGATGAAGGTCTGAAGTTTGTGACATCCGTAAGCACTCTTCTTGGAAGATCGTCGAAGTTTCCCTCTTTGATTCTTCTTCTGATCATCTCTTCCAGGGACTCGGTGACTTCTTGTGTTATCACTGGGACCGGCTTGGCTGTACGCTCGAACTCCAAATCTTCGTTGAGAAGTGCATCTTGTGGTCTGTCCTTAGCCTTAGCCTCTCCCTTCATGGCCCACTTCTTCTCGGCAATAGCTTCCTTCTCCGTCTTAGCAATTTCTTGCTGGATAGAGAGCTGCTGACGCTCGAAACTCGACAAGTTCTTCTTCTGTGGCAGCGTCTCTTCTTGCGGCTCCTCCTCTTCCTCCTCTGCAAATAAGTCGTTCATGGCAGATTTCATGCCGTCATCAAAGTCATCCTCATTGAGAGTGCCCTCCTTGAGCTTCTTCTCCTTCTTCTTCTTTGGCTGCTTCGACGACTCCTTGGTGTTCTTGTTATCTGTGGCACCACCAAAGAAGTCATCGTAGTATGCAACCTCTTCATCGTCAGAGTCGGGCAAGTCACCAAAGAAGTCCACCTCGTCGTCGTCATCATCATTGTTGGCGTTCTCTTCCTGTGCTAGTGTCTGCCTGTTGAACTCGTCGATAGAAAAGAACTCATCGTTGAGGCCAAAGACATCCTTCTTTGGTTTTGGCGGTTGGGACGCTGTGGTTGTGCTCTCCTCTTCTTCAACAGTCTTCTCTTCCTCGTCTTCATCGAGGTCTTCCTGTTCATAATCATCTTGCAAGTCCCCCGTCATATCGAGCGAGTCACCGTCGTCATTCTCTGAATCATCCTCTGATCCCTCTTCACTGTCGTTCTGGAGTTCATCGCTGTCACTCTCATCGGTAGAGACTTGTACCACAGAGCGCTCTTCTTCCTTGGTGAGTCCAGGAGCCGCACCAGATTCCTTCAGTTCAGGGATCTTCTCAAAAAGAAGGCCTTCAGTGACAGACTCAAGAATGATTTTAGCCTGTGGCCACACCTGAGAAGCGTCGAGGCCCTCAACATAGATCTCATCGAGGACGGAGTTGCCCTTGGTGATCGGGTCAAAGATGGTCTTCACAAGGCCCAGGATCTCGTTAGAGTCCGCAGAGCCGTCGAGGAGACAGGCAGGATCGTCGTGGAGTGTCTGGATGGTGAAAGCCATAGTGGTACCGCCTGTTCAGTGGCTAAAACCCCATCATCAAAGACACAGGGAAGCACTGAAAACCCGCGCATAATTTTTTTCAAGCGGTGATGCCCTTTACGTAATCAGACTATATCTGCTGACGTAAACTTTCCAGAAAAAAAAAAAAAAAATAGGGGCCGCGGCCCGATTGTTGGATGTAGTTCCCGCGGCGGATCGGGCGCAAAAAAAGGAATTACCACTGTTTGCTTTTATCCCATCTCCTTGCAATCACCCCATTAGCAGCTTTATCTGCCTGATCGAGGCCGATCTTCCTCCACAGAGGCTCTTCAAGAACTGCCATTGCTTCTCACATTCATCCCCATCCATCCCAGGACCGTCCCGCATCCCGCAGATGTCCGCCATATCGACTTCGCTTGAGGACACACCCGCCCACGGGTCCTCCCTCGTGCAGAGACACAAACGCTTCAGCAGCGAGGACCTCCGACTCCTCCAGCGCGCACAGTCGTCCTCATGCTCATTCAACAAGATCGTGGAGGGTAACTCCATGGGCGACGACTATCTCAGCTCCATCGAGAAGTTTATCGCATCGATCGAGCGGAAGCTGGACCGCGTGGAGGGCTTCTTCGGTTCCAAAGACACCAGAGAGAAGGCCCTCGTGGGGCAGGATGATGCTTACGCCACGTTACAGAACCTCTATGACACACTGATCACCATCAAGAACTCTGTCTTCAACTCATCCGTCAACCTGGAGAGCTTTGCAGCTATCATGGATGAGCACTATGGTGGCCTTCTCTCAGCTATCGAATCCTCAGAGTCGCTTGGTTTCCAGGAGAAGCTCTTGACCACCCTTCACTTCCTCGATGCTAAGATCAACCAGTTCAACACACTGGTGGAGAAGGAGGCCAAGAACCTCCTTGGCGATCGTTCGGTCAATGTCGAATCACAGCTCTCTGCCGATGATGCCATCAGAACGTTTGAGGTGAAGTTCCACAACTACGAGCACGCCATTGTTGAGGGCTGCAAGAGACTCTTGCACTACCATGAGCTTCCATTCCCCTGGAGAGAGAACCCATTCATCGTGTATGGGTACCGCTTCCACAACAACCACCTCTACGCCTTGAAGAGTATTTGTACTTGTCACAACGAGACAGCCAACATCTGGACACACATATTTGGTGCTGCTGTGATGGCCTACACCTTGTTTGTCACATACCCAGCCAGCGAGCTGGCGAAGAACTCTCCGTTCATGGACAACCTGGTGATCTGCATGTACCTTTGTGCCAGCATTTTCTGTTTGGCTTCTTCCTCCGTGTGGCATACTTTCAACGGGACGGCGAACATGTTCTTGAGAAAGAAGTTTGCCTGTGTTGACTACACAGGAATCACCATTCTCATCACTGCTGCTGTTGTTACCACCGAGTACGCTGCCTTGTACTACCACCCACTTTTGAGAAGATGCTTCATCACCTTCTCTCTTTCCTGTGGTGTTGGTGGGTTCTTCTTCAACTGGTCCAGTTACTTTGACCGTCCAGAGAGTAAGCCGTTCAGAATCGCCTTCTTCATTTCTCTTGCCGGTATGGGTGTTGCCGCTTTTGCCTTCTTGGCCTTTGAGAAGGGTTTGGGACACGCTGCTCTTTACTACTTGCCAATCGTGAGAAGCATGATCTGGTACCTTGTCGGTGTCGCCTTCTACGGCTCCTTGATCCCAGAAAGATTCAGAACGGACGTGATTATCGATGAGAACCAACCACAGGAGAAGGACTGGTCTTCGAAGGAGCTCGTGGAGTCCCTTGACACTTACTTCAAGGAGGAGCCAGATCACGGTGAGAACCATGGGTCTTTCTGGTCCCTCTGGTGGGTGGATTACATTTTTGCATCCCATAACATTTGGCATGTGTTCGTTCTGATGGGAGCCCTGGGCCACTACACCGGTGTCTACGAGATGTTTTGCAACATTCCAGTGAACCAGTGAGATCGTGTTGAATTTTATTCCTTCCTTCATCCAGAAAAAGTTCATTTCTTTACACATTAATTACACTGCATACGAGACGATGAATACATAAACGTTAAACAATGATGGAAAACTCTTTTCATTGGTATAAAATCTAGCGTGTCTAGTGAATTGATTCATGCGAGATGCTGCTGAGATCTCTTCTTCCCAACAGAGATGGGATTCACAAGGGTGTTGGCAGAGTACTGACTCTCAAAGTTTTGGCTTGCAGCGTTGTACCCGTTACTCTGTCCATTGGCATGGCCGTTAGCGTAACCGTTTGTGTGCCCATTGTCCTGGATCAGAGCAGTGGTTTCGTTAGGCTCTGCACTATCATCTGTAGCAGGGACAACCCCCTTCTTTCTCCGGGAGATCACCATCATCAGGCAAACAAGCACCGTGATCATTGACAACGACCCAATAATCATCCCAAGTCCAATAGCAATGCCTGGAAGACTGATGTGGTAGTGCTCGTGGTCATCAATCCAATTCAGAGAGAACGGCCTGTCAATCAAGTAGACACACGATAGCCTGTTCGAGGAGATGCAACCCTTTCTCAAGATTCTCACTCCGTTATCAGCACCATTCTCAATCTGTAAGAACGAATCACCAGAGCGACTGATGCTGGAACATGTCAAGTTCACCTTCGGGTGTAGAGTTCTGATCCCATTCTCAGAGCAGTCCTTCAAATCTTCCAGTGAGGAGCTTGGAATGATGTGCAGCTTCAAGAACTCTTCGAGAGTCTGATTCGTAGAAGGTCGCTCAAACTTCAAAAGCGAAGCAGCAGAAGGAAGCAATATGGAGTGCTCAGATGACGTGATGAGCTTGTAAAGATCTGGGAAAAGCTTCAAGAGGTTGAGGAAGATCGTGGCGTCAGAGTGTTCAAAGATGTCAGCCATTGTGATCTCCATGCCGGCAGGGAAGATCACTTGTTTGATTGGTTGCACCACACCCTGGTTGAACAAAATGTCGTTATCTCTCTTGAGCGTGATTGGGATGTCATTGTAGCTCAGATTCAACAACTTGTCCTCCTCTCCGTCGTATCTCATGACCACATCCTCACCATTCAAGTTGGAGAAGTGTGCTTCATCTTCAATGAAATGTGTGTAGACAAGGCCTTCCAGGGCCAAATTTCTCATTAGAATGTCCATGGCAGTACTGTTTTGTTCCAAGTAGTTGAGTGTGAGGTCGTAGTCATCCCAAGAGTCAAAACAAGGTAACAGAAACGTGTAGCCCTTGTAGTTGCTCGACAATTTGTTCAAACCAGTGTCCATGATGTACTGCAATGACCGGGTACAGTGGAACACAGCCGAGTTGATAGACGACATCAAATCTCCCGGAGTTCTCAAGTTCTCATCGGTCAGGTAGATGAGTGTGTTACCGACTTCGTACGGTCCAGATTCCACAATGATGTTGTTGTTCAGGATCACCGCGTACGAGCCCATAGCCTCGACTTTGATCTTCTGGCAATGTGATCCCATCTTCTTGGCGTTGCAGAACTTGGTATCGTAGAGCGTCTTGGTGTCACTTAGGTTGGTGATTCTCTCGTCAACAAAGTGGTAGAGGTTCGCACTCTTGGATGTGATGAAGAAGTCGTTGCTTGAGTCTTGTGGGTAGAAAATTGTCTGTTCGATGGTGTTGTTTGTGATGAGTTCAGTGAGTCCTTGTAACAGCAACTCATCGACAAAGCTGTCAGCCTTGAGCCCCACAAGAGCTTTCATAACGTTGAACTCGATGTCTGGAATCAACGACGATGAGTTGAAGAGATGGATGATTGATCCCTTTGAGATGATGTTGGACTGGACAGCGGTTATTGTGTTGTTGACTGTGATGCTCATTCCACTGTCATGGGAAGAAAGCTGGATAGGATATCCGAGTTGATCTTGTAACGACAGGTTGCCCACGTCGCCTCCGTGCAAACCATCCACAACGAGTGACTTGATGATGTGCTGTTTGTCGTTGTCTGCGTAAGCCGTGAAGAAGTAGTTCAGTTCGTAGGGCTCCATTTTGTCGAAAGAGTCGTCAATGAGGACAAAGATGGTCTTCCCAGTTAGCCCATCCAACGTGTCTGGTGAATAGATGGAATTGAAGATGGCAGTCTCTGGTATGCTCTTGATCGTAGAGCTTATGTCGTTGTGATGCTTCAAACACTTCTCGATGCCCTGTACATACGAGTTCTGTGTAACAGCAAAGAGGTCTTGCTCCACAACGTCGATGTCGTTGACTGTGATGTAGCTGGTGTTCGGGTCTCGACGGATCATGATGGGTGAGGCTGGGTTCTCCGCAGTGGTGAAAAGCTGTGTACCAGACACGAGCGATGTGTTGACGGGAGAGGTGATGATGTAGTTCCTGAGCATGTCGATGGTGAAACCTTCAAAGACGGAGTCCATACAGGCACCGATCTTGTCCTCATCGGCACAGAACGTTGCTGCGAAGGCTGAGTTCACTGGGGCAATGAGGGTGATATTCTCGACCTGGTTGAGGTATGGAATTAGCTGGTTTCGCTGTAAAAGTCGAAGGAAGTAGCTGAATTCCACATTAGCGGAAAGAATATCCACCACTGTGGTTGTCGGTATCTCCTGGGCGGAGGTGTGGGTATTCGGAGAGAGAGATACGATGAGCAGGAGACATGTGAGGAGCCGTGTGGCGAGCTGTGGCAGGCCTCGAAGCGCGGGGAGCATTCTGCCGATGTGTCTGTCGTACTGAGAGAAAGGGTGTGGTGTGGTTGTGTGAGAGCAGGAGGTACAGAAGGACTTTTGGGCGGGAACAGGCGACAACTGACTTTATCGGATGCTCCGAGGGCCCAGCCCAAAACAGCTCTGACAGCCCAATTTGGCGGTTGGTTCGGGCAGCACAGAAGTTGGGGGATTGGGCATAAGGTTTGGCGCTGGCGGTGCGACGGTTATGCAGTGGAATAGTAGGGGGGCCGCAAGGAGTGTGGGCTATTATAGCGGGAGGGCGCTGCTTGTGCTTTACTAAGGCAGTCGTGTCTCATCATCTCACCCATTTCAAGGCACCCAGCTCAACTCAATCGTTCAATGGCTGCAAACTCCCGCCAGAGAGAATTTTGGGTACGCAGTGCACTATAATCGATTTTCCGCCCTACCGGGGATACCTCCAGCGAAGGAGCAGAGAAAAAAAAGGGAGAGGAAGTTCCCTTTCCGGCTTCACCCTCCCAGCGTTGAAAGAGGCGGCAAGAGCCAACACAGCACACAAACAACCCACTGAGCACCACAATGAGCGAAACAACTGCTGCTGAGACAGTGAGCGCCCCAGCCGAGCATCAATTGGAGAGCACTGGCGCAGCTGAGACCCCCTTGAACACCGCCACCACCTCCAATGGTAACGACGACACCGCTGACACCTCCATGACCGACGGAACTGCAACCTCCAAAATTGAGGAGGAGACAGCCAAGCTCCACCAGCTGAATGCTGAGCTGGCGAAGCAGGATGAGGAGACCGCCGACAGCAAGAACGACGTTGACGCCCGCTCCATCTATGTGGGCAACGTCGACTACGAGGCCACACCCGAGGAGCTACAGGAGCACTTCAAGAGCGCTGGAACCATCAACAGAGTCACCATCATCTGCAACAAGTTCACCGGTCAGCCAAAGGGCTACGGCTACATCGAGTTCTCCGAGCCTGCCGCCGTTGCAAACGCTGTCACACTTAACGATACCGTTCTCAGAGGCAGAAACTTGAAAGTGCTACCAAAGAGAACCAACATCCCAGGGTTCATCCGCGGTAGAGGCAGAGGCAGGGGCAGAGGCGGCTTCAGGGGTAGAGGCAGAGGCAGAGGAAGATTCACCCCTTACTAAGGAGCAGGAGGAGAGAGAGAAAGGAGAGACGAGAGAAGGGTTTGCTATCGAAGAAAAAAACACGAGAGGGTCCACCAGCTCTTTTGTATGTCATTGATCTTGTTATGTTGCTTATGAGCATTGATTCATATTGTATCACTGTGTTGCTATGTTGATTTTTCTTTTTTTTTCTTTTTTTGTTTGGATGCTTTGGCTATTTATTTTTGTACTGTTGAT